>JANAVB010006596.1:4028077-4067727 GCA_029216955.1 Iris pallida | reverse complement strand
AATATTGTAGATATACATTTTATATATGTATTTCACTATACCTAGTGTAAATTATTATTATGTAAATATACTTGAATATTTATATAACTACTAATGTAAAATTTTGTCCTATTAAAATATTAGTATTATTATGTATTTTCACGTCTTTATATTTTTTGTGTATTTAATTACTGCAACCATTTGGTGTCCAAGCCTAGCATGAGTTTTTGGGCTCAAATATGTTTTCACACATTCAAGACCTGTAGAAGTCATATTGGACTTGATTCATGGTCTTGGGTCCTGTATTTGAACTTTGGTTCAAATTATATACATGGACAAAATACGCAGATAATTAATTATTTAATTCAGATTGTGTGCAATGCTTTTTTGAATTTCTAAAAAATATTTTAATTACTGTTAAAATTCTGAAAAAATAGTATTTAGATACTATGTTAATTTAGCTAATTTAGTATAATTTTATAGTATTTAATTTGCAGTTTTGCCACTATTTTGGCATATAAAACCAAAACTCATTTTCTGTGTACTTAGGAAAACTGATTTTTACAAAATACTTGTACTGGTTAATAAATTCCAAAAAAATTATAATAAATTTCTATAATTAACAAGGATCATTTTGGTACTTTATTTTATGTAAAATTGAGCTTTTTGTTTATCTCAAAAATTGTTGGAACATAATGTTCATTTGATTTATTTATGGAATAATTACGACTTGCAACTTTTTGTGTTATTTTGAGTTATAGCCGTATTGAACCTCACCCCTCACTAGTGTAAAGACCATAGAAAGTTAGTTATAGTAGTGTGTCACCCCACATTGGTCTCCTATGCTAAAGTCATCATTTTGGCTAGGTGCCCAGTCATAAGTCGTGTTTCACCTTAGTGTCCTAGTGTTTTAGCTTAGTATAAAAACTAAATTTATGTATTTATTTCTACAGTGACGAGTTACCAGACATATATAGCACTTTTATCGCAGCTTGCTTTGCTAGAGGCAAGTACTTTCTACAAACTTTACATACTGTTACATCAATGAACTGTAAATCCAACCATGTTAAATGCTGATCCTTGGGGTAGCAAGTAAACCTTCACATGTTGTATTACTTTCAGTCACTACCATGTTTAGAGTAGTTTATATCTCTCACATGATTAGAATCTGGGTATGGGGAAACTGATAGTTGAGTACGTGATCATGCCCCCTCTACAGTACCGAGCAAAGTTTCATTTTATATGTTACTGCGCCGTAGGCCTTTATCTCAAAGCTGTATTTGTGCGTATGTACATCTATCACCTTTACACTTGTACGGAAGTACATTTCATTATGTGCCCCTGCACATTGTACACCTATTGACGATCACGTACCTGCTACAGTTTTAAATATTACATATACATCTGTCTCTATGACATATGTATCCTTGCCATGATAGACTATGTGATGCATGTTTCCAGTTATTTCTCTTATGTTTATTTCCATGTTTCATATGCTAGTTTTTTAGAATCAGTACTTGCTCCCGTCCTGACAGGATAACGTTGTAGGTGTCCTTACTGAGGAGGAGTTACTCTGCGACTCATATTATGGAGATAATGCCGAGGGCCCGGCTTTGCTTTACGAGGATGTTCCTGCGGGGAAACTCGCCTAGTTTGCGTAGTCACTTGGGATACTTAGTGTAGTCATGTATTAGACTACGTATTTTGTAACTGGACATGTATCTAGTTTTACATTTCAGACTTGTACTTTGGACTTATTACTATATGATACGACTTTTGTGTTTGGAGCATTTATGACTTTTATTCACTTATAGAACTGTTAGCACATTTAGTCTTATCTTGTTATCTCTAGAACAGCTTACTGCATTTTATCCCAAACGCAGGCTGGACATAACTCGGTCCGGCCCAACAATTTGGGTAACGGGTCGTGACAGGTGTCAACAGAACAAGGTATTAGACACTATAACACAGTGTATTAGAGACTGGGTGCGTGCGTGTGTCGAGGGGTCTAGGACACAGTGTGTCCAAACATATGTTTCGTGGTCATGCATGTCAGTAGGTAGATTAGGTATAGGGGAAACATGTGTAGGCCACTGTTTCGTGTCCTAGCCGTGTGGACAGCCGTGTAGTGTCCACGAACGAAACCCGTATCAGTGACTGATACGCGCGTGTGTGAGTGTCAGTGCAAATCAATGCGAGCTCGATTTCTTACCAACCACTCAATCAAATCTCCCCAAACTTTGGGTGTACACTGTCAGTCATTGCCCTGACATTCTCACTAATTTTTGTGTGTCCACGTGTCATGTCCGGTGAGCTATGACGCTCGGGTAGCAGGACACTGCACCACATCGTGTGCAGGCGTCCCCGTGTCCAAAATACGACACGAAACGTGTCCAAAATTAACTCAGTCACATATATTTGAGATCTACATATTATTAGCTACAAATCCATGTAATTAGTTTTAGAAATTAATAACATTCATTTCTATGTAACATTTCACCGAACACTTTGAATAGCCCTCCGATACTCTTGCGATACACATACCAAATGGATTCGATTTGAACCCAAACTTAGCCTAGGGCCAGGGGGGCCTAAATGAATGCATCTATGGAGAGAAATTAAGAAATTAATAGGTTTAGAGGTCATTACCTATTGAGAGTTGGAATCTCAATGAAACCTTCTAGATCTAGATCTCCACCAAGCTCCAATGGTCAATTGTTCTCAATCCTTGCTAGCTAGTCAATAGAGACCTCCTCTACACTAGGGGAGTATATTGCAATTGATTGGGCTCCATTTGGAGTTGATTTGAATAAAGGAACAAATTTTGGGGATGAACGCAAATTAGGGTTAGGGTTTGCAATGAAAGAGGCAAGAGAGCTAAGTGTGAACCTTTATACGCCAAGGGAGAGGTGTTATGGCCGGCCAAGGGTAGTCTAGGGTTAGGGCATGGTCCAATTTAGGTTTAAGGCCTTCCTATGGTTGAAATTCAAGCCTTTTAGGAAAAGGCCCAATTCAATTAGAATTTCAAGCTAAATATCTCAATTCTAACAATATCTAGATATTCCTAACCTTGTCATTTAGTTGGAACCTACTAATCAAATATCTAGGCTCATGATCAATATCTAGATTAGGGCAATTCTAGGTTAAGACCTAATATAACACTTAGCACAATATTAATTAATTAAAATTCAAAAATAATAATAAATCACAAATGACCAAAATACTCTTAACCTAAAAAGTGGTAATTAGCTAATCTAATCACATTGGTTAGGTCCCAATGATCATGGTTAGTCTCTAGGCTAAACAGTTCTAGGGTTACACTAGTAAAAAGACCAAAGTCACAATACATCAAATTAAATAGTATTAAAATAATCTAAATTTACCAATTAATCATTAACATGGTTTAAATCTGCTATTTAATAACATGATAAATTTTACAAAAGTTCAAAATTATCCTTATTTTAGAAAAGTGGTAGTTACAGGTGGGACTTCAGCTATCCACAATGAGGCAATAAGGGGGCTTTGACCACAGGTGCTAACACAACTCCCCAATCCCAAGCCAATGAGTCAATCAAGCAATCAATTAGATCCGAACGGAATCCCGTGAGTCAAGTGTCGATACAATGTTTCTAATGATGCATATATTTAATTATCAACTAAAATACAAGTTTGGAATGATATGAAACTTGCCTTGGTTCCTGCTGCTGTAGGTGACGACGGAAAAAAACTCAAGCTAAACCCCGAAATTGAACCCTACATTTAGTGAAACATGCTTTAGTTACCAGTCTAAGGTTTGTTATAACTCTAATTAATCAACTTATTAACAATATGATAATCAACTAGACTCAAAATTCTCTAAAAATTATTAATAGACAAAAGTTTAATTATAAAATATTTTAGAGAAACTTTAAATGAGAAAATAGAAAAAATACGTTTTTAGCAACAAATAAAACTTGTTATTTAAATAGAATTTATTATTAATTTAATTAATAATAAGTTCGTGCCAAAATTAGCAGTTATTTGATAATATGAAGATAATTGATGCAAACAAATACTATTTAATATTTTTAACGTAATATACGTAATTAGCAACTACTGAATAAAACAATCCTTTAAATAATAACTATTTGTTTTAATACCGTGTGAATTACTATTTTTATTTAAAAATAAGTAATAAACAGGTTTTTATTTCAAATAAATAGAACTAATACTTTAGTTAGGTTTACTTATATACAAAATACCCTTTTTGGTAATGAAACTATTTTTGAAACTAAATAATATTATATTTACGTAAAATTAACTGTAACATAATTAATAAATACTTTTTAACACCATGATTATTACGATGATCATTTATTTAACCATTTCACATAAAACATTTATTCTAAATAAATTATGTATATATACTCCTACAATTTATATAATGGCCTAAATATTTCTAGCAATATAATCTAACCTTTATTTATTAACTAAATAATTACTCTATTAATAATTCACATAATCAAATTAGGAAACTAGCTATTCCGAAATTGACAAAGCTTTATTCTGTCAATTCTGGTTGGACAGAAATTGAGGTTTCTCTATTTACTGGAAATAAGCACAGAAGTCTGAGAAATCTACCGGGAGTCTGACGTAGGAGAACCGAAGGGTTGTCTCGGCCTTAGGGTCGCACAAAAGCGACGAGACACGGAATCATGCGTGCAGGGGCACGCGAGCGGAACGGCACGACGCACGGGCGCACGCGGGGGGATGCCGACGCGCAGGGGCACGCGAGCGGAACGGCGGGCCGGGAATGTCACGCCCTTATTTCGTAGAATCGATAGTCGTCCCCTGGGCATGATGTCGTGCGAACCTAAGTTGCGATCGCACAAGGCATAGTCATAAGGTTATCCGTAACACAGCAACACGAGAGTGCGCAGAGTAAATTGAACACATTATATAGAAGAAGCTTGAGCTTTATTGATAATGAACATCATATTACAAACTCGATACAAAGGTATCGTGCGGGTTACAAACTGACTCCATTACAAAATGAACGTCGATGAGATAGCCGTTCCATACATCACACCCGTTTATACAACCAAAGTATGCAGACATCTTAGATAGGGAAGAGTTAAGACATCTCAGCTTGGACAGTTGCAGAGTCTTCAAAAGAGATTGGATCAAGGCTTCGCGCGCATGGACAAATGTCACGCCCCAGAACCAGAATACTGGAGAGCGGGGGCAGACACAGCCAGCTACGTATATTGAAATAGAATACATCTCAACTATACGGTCACGGCTGTCTAGATATGAGGGTTTACTACAAGCCAGCAGTCTCTTAAGGTCAAGCCTATTGTCTCAATCTCAAGCAATTAACAGAGTTACAAGATGTTAGAGCATCAAATATATATATATAAGGCGTCCCAAATATTACATATTGGATGATCATGAAGCTAGTCGTACAAAATGATAGGACTAGCAAGAGTTCAGTCATACATGATCAACCATAGGATTTGTTAATCATGTTTACAGCCCGTAGGCAGACAGTAAGTAAATGTGCATCGAGCTAACAGGTGCTCGTCGGCTAAACGCCTCAAAAGAATAATTTTACATATAAGTGGGTGAAACAAAAAGGAAAACCCACTCTTGGCCCGGGTTCCGTCTAGTTGTCACCATTGGGCTGGAAGCTTGGTAGATCCTCGGGAGCTGCTCCGAAATCTGGCCACACAAAACCAGCTGGGTCAAACCCCAGAAAGAGCAAGTGCCACAAAGGAGGCCACAAATAAGAACAAAAGCCAGCATATCAGAACATAAAGAATAAAAGAAAGTACAAGTAATAAAAGTACACAGGGCGATAAACGACTAGGGACGTGGAACCATTCCGGGAGCCAGGTTACAATCCTTAAACCAAACAAGGACCCGGATTGTAACCCTTCGCCTGAATAGCTCACTGCCTCTACCCATTTATCGTTAAGATAAGTAAAACAAACATGCTCAGGAGATAGCAGGTACTGGAGCTAGACAAGACTTAGACAAGGCTGGACACCATCCATTCACAATCGGCCAAGCAAATACTACGGCTTACTACTTTAATTAACTAGGGTTATCACAAGCCTAATTACTAACAAGATGCAAGTGAGAAACTCCCAGTCCCAAGCCCTGCAGACCATCCAGTTATCCTTCCGCGGGTTGAGAGTTATAGGTGGGTACATTGCCCGGGAGACAAATGTACCCTTAGGTGACTTAGAGGGTGCAACACATGACAGTGTGCTGGAAATGTGCTCTACTCGTCGGCAAGCTACAAGTCCATTAAAGCGCCCAGATAACGAGATTGCCTGTGACTGGGAATTCTCCATGTTCTAGTTTGATCTAATAATTAGCCTAATCCAATTTAGCACGAGTCCCTGGCCGTGGTACCCAGGAAGTCACGTCCTAGACATGATGCAAGACAAGACAAGTGGATTGTGCAAACAAGCAAGCAGGAACACCCACGGTGTCAAGGCAAGTCAAGTCAAGTTATCAAGTCAAGTCAAGTCAAGAGTGCGCCGCCACGGGCCACTATCAAGTTATCAAGGTAAATCATGTCAGGGTACTTGTCAGGGGTGCGCCACGACGGGCCACTATCAAGTCAGGTTGGTCATGTCAGGAGTGCACCACTACGGGTCACTGTCATGTTATACTAGTTCCTTGTCATACCATGCTGTGTACAATAGTTATTCCAAACATATTAAGCAAAATCAAGTTCATGCCAAAAGGCGTAAGGATATAAAATGGGCGTAAAATACCTAATAAAATACTAATATAAAATAGGACTATAGAAGAGCCAAGATCAAAAAAAATAACAAATTCATCATAGACAAGTAGGTTGTGCAAGGGGTCAGGGGTAGGTCTGCGCAGGGTGTGTACTGCGCATGGAAGAGCTGCGCAAGAGTTGTCTTGCGCAAGGGTTACCTTGCGCAAGGATAGACTGCGCAGGGGTTATCTTGCGCAAGGGTGGTTTGCGCAAGGGTGGGTTGCGCAGAAGTGAATTGCGCAGGAGCGGTTTGCGCAGAAGTGAATTGTGCAGGGGTTACTTTGCGCATGGCTGGATTGCGCATGGCTAGCTTGTGCCAGCGCAGTCCAGCGCAGCGCAAAGCGCTGGCCAAGTGACTGCGCAAACGGCCATGCGCTAAAGAGCATAGGCCAGGGGTGCGCAATCGGCCATGCGCTAAAAAGCGTAAGGCAGGGGGCTGTTCTTCCTGGCCGAGAGCAAGTCCAAAAATACCAAGAACTTCAATTCTTCATATTTTTGTCAAATCAAAACCAAATCTAGATTTTCAAAGTTCTAACTTGAGTAAAATTGAATTCTCTTCCACATGGAAGCATCAAAACAAGCAAAAATCAAAGTTTAATAGATCAAAACCAAGGATTTCCGAAAATGGTTAAAACCTAGATCTAGAAGAATGAAAGCTCCAAATCACAAAATTCTAAGTTCTAACGTTGATCTACATGTCCTAATCTATCAAATGGACAAATAAAATTGGGTGTTTATTTGTTGGCAAGGTGCACTTGCCTATTGGTTGGGGAGTTGTGTGGAAGAAGGAAGAAGAAGAAGTTTGTAAGAAATAAATGAGAGAATAAAGAGGAGAGAGAAAAGTAGGTGGTGTTATAAAGTGGGGGAGTTGTGGTGTGTTGAGGGAGGAGTGTAGGTTAAGGTGTTCCATTCATGATGAACCAAACTAAACCAACTTTTACAAAATAAAACCAAGCCATGGTCCAAAATCCATTTACGAGAAACCAAAATCCGCAAGTTGAGAAAATTAAAATACGTGCCAAAATCAAATACGAGCATAAATACGAAATACAGGAAATGGGGGTGACAACAAAGCTTCAAAATGCATGAGCGCTGCCTTCAGTCACGCGGCACGCTCCTCCTGATTTATTGCACCTGTGGAGAGCGAAGATCAGTACAATCAACGTGTACTGGCGAGTGACTATTTATTTTCCATGCTCTCATTTGGTTTAAGAATTTTGATAAAACATGCAACTTATTTTAATGATCTTTCTAGCCATCCTAGTCAATTTCATACAAACAGTTTGACGAAAGATAAACAAGAAGATATTACGCTAGAACTTACCCACGATAGAGTGTCGTGCAACATAAAGCTTACCATGTTCTTTCATATCATATTGCATAACATAAGTTTAACTAATGCATATTTGCGGAGGTCATTGGCATGAAAACCATTATGGACATAGCTTGGTTTAGACGGTGCACGTTCAACGTGGGTAGCGAGCCTCGTTGAAGGAGCACCGAATACCCGCGGTATAATCTAGCATAGCTATCTGTTTCTTCCTAGGCCGGATCGGTCCCGTGGCCCCGGAATATCGTCCGAAGAAATAATCGCCCTTGTATACAAGTTGTCAATGACCGTGCTAAGTTAACAAGTTATTCAAGGCACATTTTATGGTATCGTTGCGACGATTATATAATCGATTCATTTCTTTGGTTTTGCAGATCATAAAATAATTTTATCACTTTTCTAGAACCTAATCTTTTTTCTTTTTGGTGCGAAACTTATATTTTCATAGTAATTCACTCTAAATTGATACAGTTATCCCGAGTTCTTGATTTGAATCAGAGGGTCGAGATGAAGGGGATCAACCACTCACCTTAGTCTTTGCTTCAGGCGAAGAACTGGTTGGCTGCGCTTAGACGTCGCTTACGCAATCACCTGCAATCGCATAAGCAACTGATTAGAATACTATGTTATTCAAGGAATTCGATACGAATGCGTAGTTCGAAACACAAGTCATGAAAACCATCGAAAACATTCACGAAAACCAAAACCAAACCAAGTGCGACATGAAAAGCAGATCAACGGGAGGTCTCTCCCTACTCAGTCGCAGAGCCAATCCTCGAGGCGCAACCCGCTGAATATGGGACTTGATTCCCAAGAAGCCTTTCTATAATGAGAAAATGATCTTAATTCAATCGTTCACGTTCGACCGATTCTATTGATCCCCACCAATCGGTTCCGATCGAATCGATAACATATAGTGCTCCTTTCTTGCGCACCCCGTGGGCGGGTAACGAGGCATGATGTAGGGACGGGGCACTACAGGGGAAGGCCGCGCGGGGCGCTGCCGGACGGGCGTACGGCGGAAGGCGGTTCGACAAGTACGGGGAACCGCGCTAGGCACTGGCGGGCGCAAAAACTGCGCCGGAGCACGCTGGTTGCGCGGGAGCCGGCCGTGCAGGTGGTCGACGATCGGGTGCTGCCGGGCGGCGGTCGGGTGCGGCCGGGCACGACGGAAACACCTCGAGAGGGGTGTTGAGTCGGGCAAGGAGAGATGAGAAGCGTCACGGTATGGTCAGATGTGGAAGGGGTGGAACGTAGGTGGAGATAGGAAAAATTTTGTGAAGGTGGAGAAATGAGAAGGGCTGTGGAGTTTTTGTAGAGGAGGAGGAGTTTCTGAGGAATTGTACGTGCTGGAATATGTGGGGGGGTTTCGGCGGGTGGAACGGATCTGGCAAGTGACCGAGGAGTGGGTTTGAACGAGTAGGGTTTAGTTCACTACCAAAATATGTCACATTAGCGATGTCAGAAGACACCGCTAAACATCAAAAAAAAAAGTCACTAAAGTAAATTTGCGACGAACTTAGCGACGTTTGGACGATGTCGCGTAAAACATGGTCGCTAACAGGAAGAACGTCGCCTTTTGTCGCTATAGCGACGTATTTATGCGACGCAGAACGTCGCTAGATTTTTTCACAAGTAGCGACGTTTACTGACATAACGTTGCTAATCCGCGACATCAGCTTTCCAAAGCATAATGTGTGTCGCTAACGGTTGCTAAACGTCGCTGATAGTGACGTTCAGTGACGTCTTTATGTAACGTCGCTAAATACACAAAAATTATCGACGTATATAACTGGCGTCGCTAAATTCGTCGTCGATATGACTTATTTTGGTAGTGGCTTATTGGGTTTCTGGTTAAAGAGTTTCTGTCAATGGATTTAAGTTATGGGCTAGGAACCGTGGACTTCGCTAAAAGGCCTAATTAAAACTAGTTAAAAATCAATAATTAAAATAACCATTGCAACCAATTACATTAATTAATCTTTTATGAATAAAAAATTATTTTTCCCATATTTTTGACTTAATAATAATAATAATAATAATAATAACAACAACAACAACTAGTCTAAAATTATAATAAACCAATTTAATATAGTAAAACCTATTTATTAATTAAAATCCGAATTGTGGGTTTTACAAAGTAGATGAAGAAAAATGTCCAAAAATAAACCCATGACCATTTTTGACTTTACGGTAGATAAGAACCAAGATGGAACTCGAAATCATATGCATTTCACTTTTACCAAACAATAAGTGATTTTTACACTTCGTGTGACTTACACTCATCCAAACAACCGTAGGGATGGTTAGACAAACTGGATTACACAAATACGAATTAACTGTGATTCTAAAATTGTAATCACGGTAATCAAAACACATTGATTTCATTAATCCTTATGATTGCACTTGTGTCTGTATTTCAAATCACATCAAATATAATTTTGACATCACTAATTTATGAAATTAGCATTTATTGTGTTTATGTTCCATGTAAATTAATACAAACTATATTAATATAATTGATTTTGGATAAATATTATTTGTTGTGCTATTATTAATTTCAAAATACGAAATATTAACTACAAAATGCTCAATGTTAACTAATGTATTCTAAAAAGTAAAATAATAATAATTTGGAGGCAAACATGAACTGTTGGAAAAAATATAAAATTAACATATATTAAATTTCAATGCCACGTAGAAAAATAATTACATATGAACCCTTTTTTCATCGGGAACTCAAGGTGTGCGGTGGGTCGGACTGGGCCAGCCCGGATCCAGTTTTGATCGAGCTTGGGCTGGGCCCGGCTTAGACCTGATGGAGGAGTGGACCGGTCCGGGGTTTAATAATTCGAACCCTGCTCAGACCAATGGCCCAGTCTTGGGCGGGCCGGGATGAACCGGGCCTGGGCTGAGCCTGCACTTTTTTTAAAAATTATTCAAAATAAATAAATAAATAAATATAAATTTTATAAAATTAAAAAATTTGCAAAATTATAGCACGCAAAAATTTTAAGTCTAAGTTTATTTGTATAATTTGAAAGTTAATAACGCGATATTAATGACTCATATAAGATTATATTAATGACTTATACTAATATTACTAGTACATAAGTTACAATTAATGTCACGCTCCGCTCCCGTAGGAGCGATCGTCCTCGCTAAGGCGTGATGCCGCACGAGCCTAGATTGCGCTCGTGCAAGGCGGGTTCCATAATGGCCGATTTCAGCGGTTGCGACGGGGTCGTCGCACAGAAGTCCCATGCAGAGACATTGAATCATAGCAGCAGAAATTAAGAACAAACACAAGTCATGCAAAAGAAGCTCTTTATTGATATTGAAACATAGATTACAATAGGGCGCAAGGCCAAGATTATAAGTCTCTCGAGCTCACTCAAGCTCACTCATCTCACATTACAAGTCACTCAGCTCTCTCTCATCTCTCAACACAAGTCTTGAGCCGGCGGAAGCTTCGGAAGGCGATGTCCATACATTATGTCCCGTATAAGTCTTCAATCCATGCAGCCGCACGCTTTGAATCGCCAAGGAACTCCGTGCCTCGACGCATCCAAGCGAGCTCCGCGCCACGAGCTTCTACCTGTGCCTGCACATGTAAACTATATGGGTGTCAGTACTCAACTGTACTGGTGGAATGAGCTCCTCGCCCACCCATACAAATCCGACACGTTTGATTTACTTTTGTGCAACTTAGTCCCTTTTATGATTGTCTTTCTACTCTTGCCTTAGGATCATTTTTTTTAGGACCGACACCTTAGCCTATTCTGTGTCTCTAGACCATCTCGTGCTTGCAACGACAACGTTAACTCATAGCTTGCCTCAAGACCCTTCTCGTGCCAACAACGTTAACCTATCGAGTCGTATTTGCCTTTACGACTTATTCAGAGATGCAACTACGCGATGAAGCTCCATTTTCCGTGTGACCGTGCTACAAACCCTTGCTGAGGCCGTGTCTCGCAATTCAGTAAGATTTAACCATATCGCCGCCTCGCGGCCCTTGCCTCCTAGCGGCCCTTGCTATTTTGACCACCAACTGACCAAACAGAGACTTGTGAACTTAGTGTCACTTGACCGACTTGCCTTGCGGCGTTTTCTGACTTAAACTTGAACAACTCAAACCCAACTTTTGTAACTCACATGTCAACACTTGAGACTCGACGCCATATCTCGTGCTGAAGCACGACGCCTATGTTGAAACCCAATCTTAGGCCCAAAATTTGTGTTCTAACTGTACACACCTTCAACTTAACTCAATCCAAAGGCATACACGCGGTTAGCCGCTATTTGTCGACATCTACATGAACTTGGTCACTGACTCCTTGTCACGACCCGCACCCAGTATAGGGGCACGAGAAGTGGTTACGTCCAGCCTACGCCGCAGTGTCGGCGGTAGTAAGCTATTCTAGGTTGCTAACTAATCTCATGCAGTGAATATAAAAAGTACTTGTCCAGATACCAGCTCCGAATGGAGGGCAAGTAAAGGGTATGATCTACTCAAACACAGTCTAAGCACGAAAAGATAACACAGAAGTTATACCTAGGGAATTAAAGACAACAACAACTAACTACTAAAATAATATACCAATATCTCAAACCAACTTAATACAGACTCAATATCTTAACTTTAATACAACAAGCCAAAACATGAAAGCTAAAGTAGTGTACTAGCTAATCTCCTGAATCACTCCTGAGAGTCGGGACCAAAGGTAGCTAATCCCTCGCCAGGTCCATGGTAAGCAGGGCATGTATCCTCAGGATTATCATCTGTAATATTTTCAACAGGTCCAATCAGGACGGAAACGAGTACAACTCATCAAGAAAAACCCAAGTAAATGACAAAGAACTATAAAGCAGTTATAGACAGTTTTATTGATGAACATGGCAGTTCTATGCAGGTAATGATGGCACAGAGACACAGTAAGATACAAGAAAAGAAAGGTAACTAAAATAAGAGAAGAATCATGGCAATGAAGACTGTAATAAAAGCTAACTGAACTAGAATATCATGTGTGAGTCCAGACAGTACGATATAAGTCTAATATAATCCCAGTGTGAGTCCAGTCCATATAATCTGATACCAGATAATTTCCAGTACAAGATGAGTCCAACAGTGATCAATGAAACCAGGGTGAGTCCAACTATGATCTAACAGTGTGTTTTAAAATATCGAGGTCGACATGCAAACGGCTGTAGGTATCAGGCACATCTCTCACTGATCGGGCAAGAGATGGCTATGCTTCCGGTAGATTCCAGTAGGAGATTCCGGATTTAGGGTATGTCTACATGTCTTACTCAATATTTCCCCGTCCAGCAAGTGAATCCAGTACAAGACACAAAAATCGAGATGAGTCCGGCCAAATGATGATTCCAAAAATAATTCCAGAATGATTCCAGTGATTCCAGTAATAGAGATCAGTAAGTAAGGTATGTGCATGAATCCAGAAATATCCATACGTGTTGATACAGAGAATCACATAGAACTAACTAGAACTGAAATACAGTAATCGACAAATAAATGAGAGAATTATCAGAGAATGTACTCGCATGTTACTCTGGAAAGAGTAGTGTAATATCAGATGTCTGTACCAAGGTCACAATGTCCTAAAATAGAGCAATACAGTTATGACATGTCCAAAATGAAGGTAAATGAAATCTACAATGCAATCTATATGAATTCTAAGCCAATCTAGGTCAAAGTCAAACTTGGTCAACACTACAGTCAAACTAAGTCAAATCAAGTCATACTAGGTCACAAGAAGTTAAACTAACTCATACAAGGTCAAACAAGGTTAAACAAGTCTAATCTAGGTTAAAGTCAACTCCTGGTCAACATTCTAATCAAACTAGTCAAATACTAGTCAACATGATCAATCTGGGTCAAGTCTAAGTCAAACTTAGACCAACTAAGGTATTGGTCAAACAAAGACTAGTCAGTCAGTTAATTAGGTTAATCTTGACTAATGGTCAACATCCAGTCAAACTCTATAAGGCTAACTCACAACCAAACATAGGCTAACCTGTCTTAGGATACCTAAGATACTATGCTACAATTACCTATACAAAGTATACCACACATAAATACATATAGTACAATACCAACCCTAATCCTATAATCAAGCTAACCCCATTTTCCAACTCAAGTCATGACTCAACTCTAAGTATCTCACTTAACCCCATACATATCTTCATCTATATAGGATTACCCTCATAATTTATATGGACAACCTAATCATCTAGTTAGGGTTTAGTCAAACCTTAGTCATTAAGGTTAGTTTCAAGTCAAACTAGGTTGATTAGGTCAAGTTTGACCTAAGGTTGACCTTGGTCAACACTTGGTCAAACAAGGGGTAAACTAGTTAAGTCATGGGTATTTGGTCAATTAGGGTTAGCCCTAATGGCCATAGGCTAATAGCTATAGCCCATAGGCTAGTAGCTTAGGTCAACTAGTTCTAGGTTTACCTATATAGATATATATATACATACACTATATAATGTAAAACCTATATATATAGCCACTATATACAGTAGAAACTCTATAAATTAATACTCGATTATTTAATAAACTCTCTAAGATAATATTTTTGGCCGGTCCCGACTCGGGGATAGGGTGCTAAATTAATAATTCGCTAAAATTATAAGATAATACATTTTTGATAATTTCTTCAGACCCCATATAAAATATAAATTAATAATTCCTTATATATAGCATATTACATGAATGATTTATGAAGGTTTCTTGAAAAATGACTCAATTGTCTTTTGTTTTTTGTTGAAATCAATTTCCCCTTGAATCTCGTCTCTAATTTTCCTTAGCATGGTAAGAACTTCTGGTGTTGTTTTCTCATAGCTCAACAAGAAATTGTTCAATGTGATTGCCGCTTTAATAGCTTCGTTTTGCGAAGGGGGCTCCATTGTAGAACTTTCATCATCTTCTTCATCGATATCATCTTTATTAATTTCAATAACGCTTTCAATAATTTCTTCATCAGTCAACAACTGTGCAACTACATTTTCTTCTGGGTGAGTCAGAACATCTTCGACATCCATTGCATTGCGATAACCCAACTCTTTTAATTAATAAAATATTAATTAATATATAAATTAATAATTATTAATTTATCGATTAATTAATAACTCTTTTAATTAATAAATTTTGGTGGTCCCAAGTGTATTATTTTATAGAGTTTCTACTGTATAAATACCCATATACCCCACACACACATATATATATATATATATATATATATATATATATATATATATATATATAACCATATATACACACTACAATATATATATATATATATATATATATATATATATATATATATATATATATATATATATATATAACCATATATACACACTACAATATATATATAACATATATACATACATAATGTATATGTATAATATACCTAATATATATTATATACAATATATATATAGAGAGAGAAGTAATGAGAGTGTAGAGAGAGGGAATCTTAGAGAGAGAGTGAGGGAAAACTGGTCTGGGGGGGTCCCTGTTCAGTCACTTAACAGTGACTGAACACTCCAAAGAAACACACACACACATTACACATATTTACCCTATTTATATACACACACATATCTACGTATATACGCATCCACATACTCTAAGACACACACCTACACACTCCCATACATATATACATACATATGTAGTATATATACACACAATTACACATATATATATAGATCAAAAATCGATTTGAAATTCGTTTTTAAAACTGGAAAACACAGGTTTACTGTTCATTACTGAACATATAGGGGTAACCCCAAAATCGACACCAAACCTAGCTAAGACCCACAAACAGTGGTTGGTAACCGTGTCCCCACATGTGTACGTGTCGTATGTGTCCATGGGAGTCCACCACGACACGACACGGCGTGTCCAGGAGTCTAAAACCCAAATCGGGTAAATTACAGTGCACAGTATCGTGCTAAGGTGCACACGCGTGTAGGACACGACACACGTGTCCATGTGTCTCGTGCTCACGCGTGTGGGTTCGCCTAGGGTTAAACTAAGTGTCCAGTAGCATGAACAGTGTCCAAGTGTCCCCGTGTCCGCGCACGAAGTGCGTATCAGAGGCACTGTGCGCGCGTGTAAGTGACAGTGTGTGTCCAGTGCGAGTGCGATTCCTCACTCGACACGACACGGCTTGATACGAAACTTTGGGGATGTCTTGTCAAACATTGCCCCTAGGTTTGTGTCAAGTTTCCCGTGTCCACGTGTCGTGTACAGTGCACACAAGGGGTCTGGTAGCAGGACAGCGTGCACTGTCTCATGCACGCGTGTCAAGGGCTTGTGTGCCACGTGTGTGTCACCTAGGGCCTCGTGGTCGTGTCCTAGGATAGGTGAGGTGTCAGGGTACGTGTCTAGGTCACTGTATCGTGTCCACAACACGTGTGGACATGACACGAAGTGTCAAACACTTGCGTGTTTACAGTGTGCACAGTATAAACAGTGTGTTAAAATCAGTGGGTTCGTGTCCTGTTTTGGACACGAACAGTATCCAATTCATGCTCAGTCCTAGGGAATCGTGTCCTACACATCTAGGGCTACCCAAAAATATAATTTGTTTTACAAAAACACAACATTAAATCCTAAGTGGCATTTCACCAAACACTGCAATTAAGACACAGATACGTGTCCGATACGGACACCAAATCGAACCTACTTCCTACCAAACTTGACCTACAGTTCTATGGTACCTAGATGCATGCAACTATGAAGAGAAAACACAATATTAATGGGTTTTAGGGCATGTTACCTATGAGTGCAAAATCCTCAAATATAGGCCTATTTGAATGAAATCCTTCTTCGACTCCCAATATCCAAAGCTTCACAAATCCTTGCTAGCAAGCCACAATTGGTATCCTCTAGTGTAGGGGAGTCTAATGCAAGAAACTGGGCTCAATTTGGAGCTAAATTGGTTAAGTGGTGAGGTTGTGAAAGTAGAAGGAAAACTAGGTTTTTTTGTGAAATGAAAAATAGCATGAATGAAGAGGGGGGGTATTTATATGAAAGGGGGTAGGGTGTGGCTGCCATGGGGGGGGGGGGGGGGGTAGGGTAGATATTTAGGGCTCCTTTCCACCTTGCTAACTTAGCTTCTAAGTCTTGGACCAAGTAGATATTTCTAGGTTTATGAAAAAATATCTATAAAGCAAATATCTAAGATATTTCAATCCTAAGATATTTACAACATAAAGTAAATACCTACACTTAGTCTTCTAGGTTAGTTGCTAATCCCTAGATTAGGCTAAACTAGGTTAGGGACTAACATGACACTAATCAACTAATTAAATAATAATAAAAACACATAAATCCAAATAATTCCTAATAAATCCTAGAAAATTACCAAAATACCCTTTAGGCTAAAAAGCCCTAATTTGATGTTCTAAACCTATGGCTAGGCTCACATGATCATGGTTAGTCTCTAGGACAAATAACTCTAAGGTTACACTAGGGTTACACTAGTAAAATCACAAAGTCATAAGCCATGACTTAGAAAATAATTTTAAATTAACTAAAATTACCAAAAATCATATCATGACTAAAACACCATTAATAAATAATAAAAATAATAAATTTTCAAAAATACCCCAATTTCAGAAAACTGGGTCTTACAAGTCTACCCTCCTTAGAGAAATTTCGTCCTCGAAATTTAGATGGTCGTACTCCTCCTGGGTTAAACCCTCAACAATCAAAGTCAGAGTTACTACTTAGCAGCATATAAGGTCAACAAGTAAAATGTGGGTAGTAGACCTATACTGGGTCATGTCCAATAAATTGGACTGGCAGGTTTAGGTCAAGGGTGTCCTCAATTTAAATTGGAATCAAAAGTAACTCTATGGGGTAATTTAGGATGAAGTCTTGTGTCAGAAAAGTCGTACTAAGCAATTGAAGTATAAAATGGTGTGCCTTAGTGGGATACTAAGGTCATGGGTGTAGGTTGTCAAGTCTAGGTCATGCCTGTGAAATTGGTTTTGAGAAAACTAGTCTTGTGCTCCTAATTTAAAAGTCATGGTAATGTGCCTACGATGATCATAATTAGAGTGGGAATGGTCAATGGCCTAAATTTAAACCAGAAGTTGTGATGCAATAGTAGTACAAGGATAGGTTAAATGGGATAGTCTGTGACTAT
The DNA here is from genome assembly GCA_029216955.1 of Iris pallida. Taxonomy (NCBI): domain Eukaryota; kingdom Viridiplantae; phylum Streptophyta; class Magnoliopsida; order Asparagales; family Iridaceae; genus Iris; species Iris pallida. The sequence continues at coordinate 4,049,456 of JANAVB010006596.1, read as the reverse complement.
GGGTATTAGACTAGGTAGGTAAGAAAATAATGAATCAATAGGGTTAAGAGGTTTACCATTCTATGGTTAGAGCTACTCTTCTAAGTCAAAGGTATAGCACATACATCAATTCATTCCTAAAGGATTATATTAACAATTAGAGCTACTCCTACTCCTACTCCTACTCCTAAGTAAGAGATAAAATCAAAAGAACTATCAGGTCAAATTCATCAAAAATAAGAAATAGGTAGGAGCATATGGAATTGAATTTCAAGACAGATATAATGAAACAAGATGGGAATGGATTTGAAAGAACAGAACCTGCAAGTGGCTCCATCCATGTAGAATAATATATGAAAGCGAACCAAAGTGCAATAGGTTGATCAGACCATCATGCACCGGCCCTGATTAGACAATATATTAGTGGGTACTAGCCCCCAATAAAATATGTCGTGATCAAGCTCGATAAAATATAAGCTTGCAAAACTAAGGCTAAATTAGCAGTAAAGAAGGTCAAAATATAAGGGAGATAATGATGAATAAGGTTAAATAGTCCAAGATCCCTTAAACATCAAGGAGTGAGGGTGAATTAAAACAAGAGGAAAAGAGTTTTCAATATCGAAGTTCAAAATAAGATTCTCAAGGGTCGTCCCGGAATCTCTCATGAAATCCTAACAGTGATTGGGTATACTCTCATCCTAATACCTTAATTTCTATATTCTATCGCAGGCTCGTAGCAGTACAACTAAGTCGTCGTGCTACTACAAAATCGCACAAATGCGACTCTCGACCTGCGTGGGCCACCACTAAAAACGTGTCACGACCCGCACCCAGTATAGGGGCACGAGAAGTGGTTACGTCCAGCCTACGCCGCATTGTCGGCGGTAGTAAGCTGTTCTAGGTTGCTAACTAATCTCATGCAGTGAATATAAAAAGTACTTGTCCAGATATCAGCTCCGAATGGAGGGCAAGTAAAGGGTATGATCTACTCAAACATAGTCTAAGCACGAAAAGATAACACAGAAGTTATATCTAGGGAATTAAAGACAACAACAACTAACTACTAAAATAATATACCAATATCTCAAACCAACTTAATATAGACTCAATATCTTAACTTTAATACAACAAGCCAAAACATGAAAGCTAAAGTAGTGTACTAGCTAATCTCCTGAATCACTCCTGAGAGTCGGGACCAAAGGTAGCTAATCCCTCGCCAGGTCCATGGTAAGCAGGGCATGTGTCCTCAGGATTATCATCTGTAATATTTTCAACAGGTCCAATCAGGACGGGAACGAGTACAACTCATCAAGAAAAACCCAAGTAAATGACAAAGAACTATAAAGCAGTTATAGACAGTTTTATTGATGAACATGGCAGTTCTATGCAGGTAATGATGGCACAGAGACACAGTAAGATACAAGAAAAGAAAGGTAACTAAAACAAGAGAAGAATCATGGCAATGAAGACTGTAATAAAAGCTAACTGAACTAGAATATCATGTGTGAGTCCAGACAGTACGATATAAGTCTAATATAATCCCAGTGTGAGTCCAGTCCATATAATCTGATACCAGATAATTTCCAGTACAAGATGAGTCCAACAGTGATCAATGAAACCAGGGTGAGTCCAACTATGATCTAACAGTGTGTTTTAAAATATCGAGGTCGACATGCAAACGGCTGTAGGTATCAGGCACATCTCTCACTGATCGGGCAAGAGATGGCTATGCTTCCGGTAAATTCCAGTAGGAGATTCCGGATTTGGGGTATGTCTACATGTCTTACTCAATATTTCCCCGCCCAGCAAGTGAATCCAGTACAAGACACAAAAATCGAGATGAGTCCGGCCAAATGATGATTCCAGAAATAATTCCGGAATGATTCCAGTGATTCCAGTAATAGAGATCAGTAAGTAAGGTATGTGTCGCATACATGAATCCAGAAATATCCATACGTGTTGATACAAAGAATCACATAGAACTAACTAGAACTGAAATACAGTAATCGACAAATAAATGAGAGAATTATCAGAGAATGTACTCGCCTGTTACTCTGGAAAGAGTAGTGTAATATCAGATGTCTGTACCAAGGTCACAATGTCCTAAAATAGAGCAATACAGTTATGACATGTCGAAAATGAAGGTAAATGAAATCTACAATGCAATCTATATGAATTCTAAGCCAATCTAGGTCAAAGTCAAATTTGGTCAACACTACAGTCAAACTAAGTCAAATCAAGTCATACTAGGTCACAAGAAGTTAAACTAAGTCATACAAGGTCAAACAAGGTTAAACAAGTCTAATCTAGGTTAAAGTCAACTCCTGGTCAACACTCTAATCAAACTAGTCAAATACTAGTCAACATGATCAATCTGGGTCAAGTCTAAGTCAAACTTAGACCAACTAAGGTATTGGTCAAACAAAGACTAGTCAGTCAGGTAATTAGGTTAATCTTGACTAATGGTCAACATCCAGTCAAACTCTATAAGGCTAACTCACAACCAAACATAGGCTAACCTGTCTTAGGATACCTAAGATACTATACTACAATTACCTATACAAAGTATACCACACATAAATACATATAGTACAATACCAACCCTAATCCTATAATCAAGCTAACCCCATTTTCCAACTCAAGTCATGACTCAACTCTAAGTATCTCACTTAACCCCATACATATCTTCATCTATATAGGATTACCCTCATAATTTATATGGTCAACCTAATCATCTAGTTAGGGTTTAGTCAAACCTTAGTCATTAAGGTTAGTTTCAAGTCAAACTAGGTTGATTAGGTCAAGTTTGACCTAAGGTTGACCTTGGTCAACACTTGGTCAAACAAGGGGTAAACTAGTTAAGTCATGGGTATTTGGTCAATTAGGGTTAGCCCTAATGGCCATAGGCTAATAGCTATAGCCCATAGGCTAGTAGCTTAGGTCAACTAGTTCTAGGTTTACCTATATAGATATATATACATACACTATATAATGTAAAACCTATATATAGCCACTATATATAAATACCCATATACCCCACATATATATATATATATAACCATATATACACACTACAATATATATATAACATATATACATACATAATGTATATGTATAATATACCTAATATATATTATATACAATATATATATAGAGAGAGAAGTAATGAGAGTGTAGAGAGAGGGAATCTTAGAGAGAGAGTGAGGGAAAACTGGTCTGGGGGGGTCCCTGTTCAGTCACTTAACAGTGACTGAACACTCCAAAGAAACACACACACACATTACACATATATACCCTATTTATATACACACACATATCTACGTATATACGCATCCACATACTCTAAGACACACACCTACACACTCCCATACATATATACATACATATGTAGTATATATACACACAATTATACATATATATATAGATCAAAAATCGATTTGAAATTCGTTTTTAAAACTGGAAAACACAGGTTTACTGTTCATTACTGAACATATAGGGGTAACCCCAAAATCGACACCAAACCTAGCTAAGACCCACAAATAGTGGTTGGTAACCGTGTCCCCACATGTGTACGTGTCGTGTGTGTCCATGGGAGTCCACCACGACACGACACGGCGTGTCCAGGAGTCTAAAACCCAAATCGGGTAAATTACAGTGCACAGTATCGTGCTAAGGTGCACACGCGTGTAGGACACGACACACGTGTCCATGTGTCTCGTGCTCACGCGTGTGGGTTCGCCTAGGGTTAAACTAAGTGTCCAGTAGCATGAACAGTGTCCAAGTGTCCCCGTGTCCGCGCACGAAGTGCGTATCAGAGGCACTGTGCGCGCGTGTAAGTGACAGTGTGTGTCCAGTGCGAGTGCGATTCCTCATTCGACACGACACGGCTTGATACGAAACTTTGGGGATGTCTTGTCAGACATTGCCCCTAGGTTTGTGTCAAGTTTTCCGTGTCCACGTGTCGTGTACAGTGCACACGAGGGGTCTGGTAGCAGGACAGCGTGCACTGTCTCGTGCACGCGTGTCGAGGGCTTGTGTGCCACGTGTGTGTCACCTAGGGCCTCGTGGTCGTGTCCTAGGATAGGTGAGGTGTCAGGGTACGTGTCTAGGTTACTGTATCGTGTCCACAACACGTGTGGACATGACACGAAGTGTCAAACACTTGCGTGTTTACAGTGTGCACAGTATAAACAGTGTGTTAAAATCAGTTGGTTCGTATCCTGTTTTGGACACAAACAGTGTCTAATTCATGCTCAGTCTTAGGGAATCGTGTCCTACACATCTAGGGCTACCCAAAAATATAATTTGTTTTACAAAAACACAACATTAAATCCTAAGTGGCATTTCACCAAACACTGCAATTAAGACACAGATACGTGTCCGATACGGACACCAAATTGAACCTACTTCCTACCAAACTTGACCTACAGTTCCATGGTACCTAGATGCATGCAACTATGAAGAGAAAACACAATATTAATGGGTTTTAGGGCATGTTACCTATGAGTGCAAAATCCTCAAATATAGGCCTATTTGAATGAAATCCTTCTTCGACTCCCAATGTCCAAAGCTTCACAAATCCTTGCTAGCAAGCCACAATTGGTATCCTCTAGTGTAGGGGAGTCTAATGCAAGAAACTGGGCTCAATTTGGAGCTAAATTGGTTAAGTGGTGAGGGTGTGAAAGTAGAAGGAAAACTAGGTTTTTTTGTGAAATGAAAAATAGCATGAATGAAGAGGGGGGGGGGGTGTTTATATGGAAGGGGGTAGGGTGTGGCTGCCATGGGGGGGTAGGGTAGATATTTAGGGCTCCTTTCCACCTTGCTAACTTAGCTTCTAAGTCTTGGACCAAGTAGATATTTCTAGGTTTATGAAAAATTATCTATAAAGCAAATATCTAAGATATTTCAATCCTAAGATATTTACAACATAAAGTAAATACCTACACTTAGTCTTCTAGGTTAGTTGCTAATCCCTAGATTAGGCTAAACTAGGTTAGGGACTAACATGACACTAATCAACTAATTAAATAATAATAAAAACACATAAATCCAAATAATTTCTAATAAATCCTAGAAAATTACCAAAATACCCTTTAGGCTAAAAAGTCCTAATTTGATGTTCTAAACCTATGGCTAGGCTCACATGATCATGGTTAGTCTCTACGACAAATAACTCTAAGGTTACACTAGGGTTACACTAGTAAAATCACAAAGTCATAAGCCATGACTTAGAAAATAATTTTAAATTAACTAAAATCACCAAAAATTATATCATGACTAAAATACCATTAATAAATAATAAAAATAATAAATTTTCAAAAGTACCCCAATTTTAGAAAACTGGGTCTTACACTCCTAGAGCCATCGTGGACTCCTCTTAGCTTTTGTTAGACGGGTGCCCCTTTCAGCGCAAGGTAGCTAGCCCCGCTGCAAGTCCCCGCCTAACCCGTCTAAAAAGCACAGCTAAATTATTCGTTTCCAATCGACGGCCGCAACGGTCCCGTGGCCGCCGGGTTGCCATGCGGGGAAACGACTCACCTTGTCGACAAGTTGTCCATGACCATGCAAGACTCGACTCAAACTGACGTCTCACACAGTCATGCTACCTCTTTCTTCTAAGACTGCCTCGCCGACCTGTAGCCGCGAGCATACTTCTTTCTTCTGGGACCGCCTCGCCGACCTATAGCCGCGAGGCCTCGCCGACCTGTAGCTACGAGCATTCTTTCCATGTTACCATATCATTTTATTCAACTCAAAACGACCATTTGATAGCATTTTTTCTAAACTCACTTTTGAATCAACCGTGGCTCGTGCCTTAAACACTAAGTCCATACATCGTGCCTCAAACCGACTTACGTTCTACGCGACGCTATCGCCCAAGTCATATTTTATATGATGGACCTTGGGATCGTGGGACTATTTAAATAGACAATCGCAGAATGAGCGGGACAACACTTGGAATGACTTAGGTCGACCGGCATAACTTTGCCTAACTTACTCAAGCCTACAACTTAACGAGCAAAGACTGCGTCAAGCCTTGCCTCGATGGAACGTGTCGTGCACGCGTTCAACTTTGAACGACCAAGTCATTTGGGTGTCTAGACTTACGCCAGCAGTCGTGCGACACAACTTAACTCATAGGACGGGTCAAGGCTATGCCAAGCCTTGGACGAGTGCATGCTTTATGAAGCATTCATGCTGGCGACGCCTATGACTTAGGCTACGTTCATAACTTTGCCAACTCAACCAACTTTCCTTCTCCCAAGCCACGGGACGAAGGATCGAGTGTCATTTTCAAAGCACGCCGTACACCAACTCTAAGACGATCGTTGGACCTTTCTATATTCTAACTCAATTCGACCCTTCGGGATTACTCCCTTTAGCTATGTGGATTCATCTCTTTTATTATTAAGCCTACTTGTGCAAGTTGAAAATATGCATTTTATTATGTGAAGGCTAAGATGAGGTAAGTTCACCGAAACTACCCCACCTGAGCAAGCGGTCGCCTCGACCGAGCGATGTCTCCGAGTAGCCGTTGTATGGCTAAGTCCGAACGCCGTCGACGTTTCGATTTCTCCGATTGACTTTGCGGGACGGGGCACTACAACATACAACACTCAGAACAAGTCTCGTCCTCGAGACTTTCCTGAAGGCAAGCCATCCTACCATTTCTATGGCCAAGACTTAATCGTGCACACTCCGCCTATGCGTTTCCTCAATTTCGAGCCACGCTCTCACGACTATCAATCCTTTCGTTAACATAATTTCAAGATCTCGACACACTCCCATTTTTCAAGTCTTGCTTGAACTCATTGTATCACTTGGCTGGATCGTGCACGCATTCCAAGCGTCCCTAAAATACATGCATTCAGCCAAGCTGCATGATAGAGAATTTGTCATTCTCACTCGAGTCGTATCGTGCATATACTCAAGCGTCCCTGAAATATATGCATGTCAGCCGAATCTCGTGAGCAGGGTTTCCTACATTCGTGATTCACACTATCCATTCATACCAATCCTCAAGATCAATTCTTCGATTGATAACTCTTGCAACAGGGGAATTTCGCCTAAACGCTAGGCCAATCTTTGCGAGGCTAAGTCAATGTCAGGATTGGAATCATAGTTCTCCAATAATAATGCCAACACTGACCCAATCCTAGGGTCAAACCATAGTCGGTAGTACGGGGTTTTCTACCCAAGCTCGCATCACTCCGATTTCTAAACATCAAGCATCGATTTCCTACGCACGTCCCAATATTTCGTCGCACGGGGTCTGAGTCGTTCAGCAAAGCCATCCTATGACAACTTACGTTTCAACCAATCCTCGACAAGGACATATCGTTCGTTCATCAAGCCGTTTCGCATAGTCTATCTCTTCGTACACGTTCGATATAATCTACCTATCAATCCTTCCCGAATCAAGCACGCTTATGACGCAAATTATCGCTAACCAAAATTTTACATTCCATATTCTCTACGTCATCTATTCTAATTCATGTAATCGATCATAAGGTCGTGTCACGCCCCGCTCCCGTAGGAGCGATCGTCCTCGCTAAGGCGTGATGCCGCACGGGCCTAGGTTGCGCCCGTGCAAGGCCAAGTCCAGAAACGGCCGATTTGAGCTAGGCCACAGAGTCGCACAGAGTGTCCCCATTTGCAGCGAAAAGTAAACGAACACAAAATTAAAGTGAATTCAAACTCTTTATTGATTTTCAAGAAGTTTACAAGCGGCGCTAGGCCGATATTACAAATCGCTCAAGCTCTCTCTCTAAAACATAAAAGGCGTGCCAAGTGGCTTACAAGATGGAATGATTCATGACGATGTTCCAATACATTATGTCCTGTATATGGTGCTCCAGCTCCTTGCAACGCTCAAAGGCTCGAGAGATAGCTCCGCGCCTTAGCACGTTCGAGGGAAGCTCCGCACCCGCCGACGTTTCCTGCTTCCTGCAAGCAGACTGTAGGGTTATCAGTACATTGTTATGCACTGGTGGGGAGGCTAGCTCGCCCACAATGCTATCATTACCAAACATGTTCCATTTACTTTTGTGCATCTCTATTATTCATTGTCTTTCTAATCTTGCCTTAGGGTCAATTTCATGGCACATATCATGACCTATCTCGTGTTGCTGAATTCAAGTGTCGCATGGAAATACATGCACGACTTACCCATACTTACCGTCCGGCCTTCCCTGTCCAAAGTAAACCAAGTTAGTCAATAATTCACATATTTCAACTTAACATGATTCATGTAAACATTCAATGCTACGGGCGTGTCCGTCTCAGGTTCTAGCGCATTGTAGGCATATTCTCTAACTCATTGTACAAAGTATTCGTTATCATTTGGTGTGATACATTTGTCACGACCCGCACCCTGATTAGGGGCACGAGAAGTGGTTACGTCCAGCCTACGCCGCAGCATCGGCGGTAGAACGCTGTCTAGGTTGTCTACAAAACTACACTAAACAGATAAAGGTACCTGTACAGTATATACACTCCGAATGGAGGTGACATAGCAATACTGTCTCAATCACATAAACAAACTAGGATAGATAGCACGAGAGAAAATATGATAGATGAAACAGGAAATAAGTTCAAGATCCACACAAGTCCGAGCTATACACAACTAACAATCGGAACAATCCGATACAAAATAAAAACTGTAAACACTAGACTAGACTAGGCACCCTCTACTGAGCTAGATGCTCCTCAGGCTCCTGAACGTCACCCTCATGTGTCCTATAGAAGGTAGGACAGTCACCATCATCATCTGGAATATTTTCATAACATATCCAGTCAGGAGCGGAACGAGTACAATACATCTCACGCAGTTCATATCATGTTGGGAAATGTAAAGCATGCATAGAGTAAGATACATGGACTGTAAGAATATATGTAAAAATGAGAGAGATTTGATAACTGGAAATATCTATATATATGATAAGTAAGAACTGTAGGAAACATGTGATTTAGAGCATGATATGGTTATATAAACGGGCTTAGGACATATACAAGATTTCACAAGATTTCACAAGAATTTGTACAAGATGGGATTTTGATCACATAACCATTTCCTACTCACCCTCCCCAATCAATACACAAGGATCCAGTCAAGTTACGTTACCTTGCACAAGAGGTTTTTATCATGTTTGCTCACGTGATCATGAGAGTACAAGATTGCACAAGAGTATACATGAAAGCGGTGTACATGAAATACAAGATGTTCGTGAAAAGCACATGACAACTGTATCTGATGCACCCCGAGGGGGATAACATCGCATGACAAGATCCATATAGTACCAATCCGTGATAATGACGTGACAGCATCATGTAAGGTATTCTAGAGCAAGAATATAAATCCTAACAAGCATGAAAAGATCAGAGAATGTACTCGTCTGTGGTCCTGAGCTGATAAGGTGAACAGACACTCAGAGTAATCACAGACCTAAAGATGAGATACTACAAGTCAAAACATGGTTTAATTATGAAAGAAAAGCTAATCTAATCATGATATGCAAGTCTAAGTCAAAACTAGGTCAAACTAAGTTACACCAAGCTAAACTAGGTCACACTAGGACAACTCAAGTTATATCAAGTCAATCTAAGCCTAACCAAGTCAATCCTAGGTCATACCAGGCATCACGGGTCAAAACAAGTCAAAGAAAGTCAAACGGGATCAAGAGTTGGCCTACAGTTGACTTTTGGTCAACTGGTCAACTCTGGTCAACCCTAGGTCAACTATGGTCAACCCTAGGTCAAACTGGTCAAATGTTGACCAACAGTTGACTTTTGGTCAACTGGTCAACTCTAGTTTGGATTTGATGAAATCTAGACAAAGTGTTGACTCACGGTTGACTTTTGGGTAAAAAGTCAACTCTGGGTCAACCGAGCCAAAAATCGGCTCAGATATGACATTTGTGGGGTGTACCCAACATGCCACCCAAGTTTCAAGTCAATCCGACTACCCGAACTCCGATTCATTCTCAAACTCCTATTCTCCTCCTCATTCTCCTTCTCATTCTCCTTTCTATTCTTCTCATTCTCCTTCCTATTTTCTATTCTCCTTCCTCATTCTCCTTCCCATTCTCCTTCCTATTCTCCTTCCTATTTTCTATTCTCCTTCCTATTTTCTATTCTCCTTCCTCATTCTCCTTCCTATTCTTCTCATTCTCCTTCCTATTTCCTATTCTCCTTCCTCATTCTCCTTCCCATTCTTCTCATTCTCCTTCCTATTTTCTATTCTCCTTCCTCATTCTCCTTCCCATTCTTCTCATTCTCCTTCCTATTTCCTATTCTCCTTCCTCATTCTCCTTCCCATTCTTCTCATTCTCCTTCCTATTTCCTATTCTCCTTCCTCATTCTCCTTCCCATTCTCCTTCCTATTCTCCTTCCTATTTCCTATTCTCCTTCCTCATTCTCCTTCCTTATTCTCCTTCCTATTCTCCTTCCTCATTCTCCTTCTCACCACTAACAACCACACACACATCCATGCCATGCCATGCCTGGCCGAACCTGCTGTCCTCTACACCAACACAAGGACACACACACACAACCACATACATATATTTCCCATTACATATGAACCACAAATATATAACTATATATATATATATATATATACATATATATATATATATAGAATAATAGGTATAAAACCAAAATGGTACACACAAAATCCACTCAAGCCCCTCTCCTGGCCGAACATGGCTGCTCCTATTCTCCCCCCCTCAAATCACCAACACAACACCACACCACATAATATATATACACATAAATAATCCTCCATATATATATACATACATATATATATATATTAACCCCTAATTAAACCTCAACCTAAATTTCTAGAAAATCCTACAAAATTTATGGGCAAATGGTAGAGAATCTCATCCTCCCTAACTATTGTGAAGACATTAAATGAATTGGAGTAATAAATGAAGAATTAAAATCATACCTAGAGTGGGTTCTTGGAGAGAGAGAGAGCTTGGAAGAAAATGGTTTTGAGAGAGAGAGAGAGAGATGTTGTGACTTAATGAAGAAGAAAAGGAGGGGGGGGGCTGCTCTTTTGGCCGGCCATGGCATGTGGGTTTTGTCCTATTTGGATAATTACAAGTTTGCCCTCCAAAGGTTTAAATAGCTAATAAATATGAAAGGGTCAAGCCGGGGGTAGTTTAGTCAAACCGAAACCACTAATCTATAACTAAATATTAACTAAAATAATAGTCTAGTCTCTAACCAAAATATCTAACATGTGGGCCATGGCTAACTAGTGTGTGGGCCCGCTAAGGTCAAAATACCCCGGGTGGCCGAAACAAGTCAAAACAAGTCGGAAAGAGTTGAAATTCGAACCCGATTCAAATAACCCCAAAATAATACAAATAATAATTAAATAATTCCAAAAAAATTTTTAAAGTGAAAAATTACAAAAATACCCCTGTTTCTGGAAACTGGGGGTGACAAATCTATCCACCTTAAAAAATTTCGTCCTCGAAATTAAAACAAAGCAATCACAGAAAAACACATGCAGAAAACAATCCCTCACGAATACCTCCAAAAATTTCAGCAAAATAAAAAATCTCTTAAGACACAACAACACTTGCAAATAATAAAAAAAAAAAAAACTGTTACGTGTCCGACACGGACACAAAACCATCACAAAATCTCACCTATCAAAAGCCAAATCAATGCAAAATATCAAAATAAATCAAAGAGGTCCAATGACCAAAATGCCCTTAGGCCAGAAATGATACAGAAAACATCCTAATCACATGGTTAGGCTCTAGGTCAAACAGTCTCTAAGGTTTCACTAGCAAATCATTAAAATCACAAATCATGGCTTAAAATTTAAAATGATTTAAAATCTCAAAAATCAAACATGAATTAAATGACTAAAATTATAAAATTTAAAATCACTCTCAATTAGAAACCTGGTGCTACAAGTCTATCCACCTTAAAATTTTCATCCTCAAAAATTAAAACAAAATAAACACAGAAAAATCATGCAGATCGATAATCGTATGCGTCTGTCCAATCATCATGATACTCAGAATCTCCGTCATGCCAGTGAGCAAGGCTACGATAATCACAGAGTCCTCAGCTACGGTACATACCTCTAGAATTATGGTATTTAAAATTTTCGCATTGCCGCTAGCTTGGCAGCGAAAACCTTAAATTCCCACACCCTAGGAATACGTCCATAGCCCGACTATATGTCCTCACTCTGCCTGCTAGCATGACCCTAGAGGATTCTAAAATCTCATAATCGAGGCGACCTAGCCCATACGACTTATCTCAGAAGAAAATCACATCATAGAACAATTTCATCCAATCGATCATGAACAGATAGAATCGAATTTCAAACAGTTTATAAGGAAGCAAATACGAAAATGAGATCGAAAGATTGGAACCTGCTATCTGCTCTGCTACTGCCTGAGTGGGCTCAACTGTCATGGCGAACGCACGCCCTTGCTGGCCTCCTCTAGCCTGCTGCACTCTGTCCTGGCCTGCCTGTCTGGCTGTACGGGCAGCACAGTTCTTCACCTGGTGGTCTGGAGCTCCACAGAATAAACAAACTCCCTGCTTCATCCTACAATCCTCTCGAGTGTGCCCCATCTTCTTGCAAAAAGCACACTGGACGGCCTGCCTCTTGCCCTGACCCTGCTGCTGGTCGTCACGTGCTGGTGCCTGATGTACTCTGTCCTGGTCTCTTCGGATTCCACTAGCGTGGCAATCCTTCAGCTGGTGATCGGGCGCCCCACAGTATAGGCAGACGCCCAACCTCTTCCTACAAGCCTCTCTAGTGTGCCCTGGCCTCCTGCAAAAAGCGTACCGAGTAGCCTGCCTCTGGCCTGGTCCCTGGTGCTGAACTGGGGTACCCTGAACTGTACTCGGTACAACCCTCTCAAGTGCTGCCATCGCCAGCTGATGGGAGTTCTCCATGCTCCGCCGCAACAGGTCTGCCTGCGTGCTCTGAGTCTGCAATATCCGCTGCAGAAGGGCCATCATCCCCTGAGTATCTGTCGGTAGCGGAGGCGACGGTGGAAGAATATCAGGAACGATCATGGACAGTCCCGCTGCTAGAGGTGGAAGACCTCCTGGAACCGTCGCTGCTGCTCCTGCCTGAAGGGCAGGGACTGAGGTGGCAGCTCTCTCAACTGTAGCTCCCGCAGCCGGAGGTGGAAGACCTCCCGGATCTGACCTCTCTGGGGCACTAGGCCCTGCTGCCCGAGAATGAGTCACTGTCATCCTGAAGACGAATTGAACCCAAGAGATCAATATGGCACAAGATAAGATATTATCAAAGGAGGACAATTGAATTCAAATGCAAGAAGAGTTGTCATGGTAATCAAAAGATCAGAATTTTCCTAAAATGTGATTGAGTAACTTCAAAATATATCCTATTCCTACTGCAGGCTGTAGTGGTACTCAAGTTCGAATACCACTACATAAACTCGACCTGCGTGGGCCACCACAAAAACGTGTCACGACCCGCACCCTGATTAGGGGCACGAGAAGTGGTTACGTCCAGCCTACGCCGCAGCATCGGCGGTAGAACGCTGTCTAGGTTGTCTACAAAACTACACTAAACAGATAAAGGTACCTGTACAGTATATACACTCCGAATGGAGGTGACATAGCAATACTGTCTCAATCACATAAACAAACTAGGATAGATAGCACGAGAGAAAATATGATAGATGAAACAGGAAATAAGTTCAAGATCCACACAAGTCCGAGCTATACACAACTAACAATCGGAACAATCCGATACAAAATAAAAACTGTAAACACTAGACTAGACTAGGCACCCTCTACTGAGCTAGATGCTCCTCAGGCTCCTGAACGTCACCCTCATGTGTCCCATAGAAGGTAGGACAGTCACCATCATCATCTGGAATATTTTCATAACATATCCAGTCAGGAGCGGAACGAGTACAATACATCTCACGCAGTTCATATCATGTTGGGAAATGTAAAGCATGCATAGAGTAAGATACATGGACTGTAAGAATATATGTAAAAATGAGAGAGATTTGATAACTGGAAATATCTATATATATGATAAGTAAGAACTGTAGGAAACATGTGATTTAGAGCATGATATGGTTATATAAACGGGCTTAGGACATATACAAGATTTCACAAGATTTCACAAGAATTTGTACAAGATGGGATTTTGATCACATAACCATTTCCTACTCACCCTCCCCAATCAATACACAAGGATCCAGTCAAGTTACGTTACCTTGCACAAGAGGTTTTTATCATGTTTGCTCACGTGATCATGAGAGTACAAGATTGCACAAGAGTATACATGAAAGCGGTGTACATGAAATACAAGATGTTCGTGAAAAGCACATGACAACTGTATCTGATGCACCCCGAGGGGGATAACATCGCATGACAAGATCCATATAGTACCAATCCGTGATAATGACGTGACAGCATCATGTAAGGTATTCTAGAGCAAGAATATAAATCCTAACAAGCATGAAAAGATCAGAGAATGTACTCGCCTGTGGTCCTGAGCTGATAAGGTGAACAGACACTCAGAGTAATCACAGACCTAAAGATGAGATACTACAAGTCAAAACATGGTTTAATTATGAAAGAAAAGCTAATCTAATCATGATATGCAAGTCTAAGTCAAAACTAGGTCAAACTAAGTTACACCAAGCTAAACTAGGTCACACTAGGACAACTCAAGTTATATCAAGTCAATCTAAGCCTAACCAAGTCAATCCTAGGTCATACCAGGCATCACGGGTCAAAACAAGTCAAAGAAAGTCAAACGGGATCAAGAGTTGGCCTACAGTTGACTTTTGGTCAACTGGTCAACTCTGGTCAACCCTAGGTCAACTATGGTCAACCCTAGGTCAAACTGGTCAAATGTTGACCAACAGTTGACTTTTGGTCAACTGGTCAACTCTAGTTTGGATTTGATGAAATCTAGACAAAGTGTTGACTCACGGTTGACTTTTGGGTAAAAAGTCAACTCTGGGTCAACCGAGCCAAAAATCGGCTCAGATATGACATTTGTGGGGTGTACCCAACATGCCACCCAAGTTTCAAGTCAATCCGACTACCCGAACTCCGATTCATTCTCAAACTCCTATTCTCCTCCTCATTCTCCTTCTCATTCTCCTTTCTATTCTTCTCATTCTCCTTCCTATTTTCTATTCTCCTTCCTCATTCTCCTTCCCATTCTCCTTCCTATTCTCCTTCCTATTTTCTATTCTCCTTCCTATTTTCTATTCTCCTTCCTCATTCTCCTTCCTATTCTTCTCATTCTCCTTCCTATTTCCTATTCTCCTTCCTCATTCTCCTTCCCATTCTTCTCATTCTCCTTCCTATTTTCTATTCTCCTTCCTCATTCTCCTTCCCATTCTTCTCATTCTCCTTCCTATTTCCTATTCTCCTTCCTCATTCTCCTTCCCATTCTTCTCATTCTCCTTCCTATTTCCTATTCTCCTTCCTCATTCTCCTTCCCATTCTCCTTCCTATTCTCCTTCCTATTTCCTATTCTCCTTCCTCATTCTCCTTCCTTATTCTCCTTCCTATTCTCCTTCCTCATTCTCCTTCTCACCACTAACAACCACACACACATCCATGCCATGCCATGCCTGGCCGAACCTGCTGTCCTCTACACCAACACAAGGACACACACACACAACCACATACATATATTTCCCATTACATATGAACCACAAATATATAACTATATATATATATATATATATACATATATATATATATAGAATAATAGGTATAAAACCAAAATGGTACACACAAAATCCACTCAAGCCCCTCTCCTGGCCGAACATGGCTGCTCCTATTCTCCCCCCTCAAATCACCAACACAACACCACACCACATAATATATATACACATAAATAATCCTCCATATATATATACATACATATATATATATATTAACCCCTAATTAAACCTCAACCTAAATTTCTAGAAAATCCTACAAAATTTATGGGCAAATGGTAGAGAATCTCATCCTCCCTAACTATTGTGAAGACATTAAATGAATTGGAGTAATAAATGAAGAATTAAAATCATACCTAGAGTGGGTTCTTGGAGAGAGAGAGAGCTTGGAAGAAAATGGTTTTGAGAGAGAGAGAGAGAGATGTTGTGACTTAATGAAGAAGAAAAGGAGGGGGGGGGGCTGCTCTTTTGGCCGGCCATGGCATGTGGGTTTTGTCCTATTTGGATAATTACAAGTTTGCCCTCCAAAGGTTTAAATAGCTAATAAATATGAAAGGGTCAAGCCGGGGGTAGTTTAGTCAAACCGAAACCACTAATCTATAACTAAATATTAACTAAAATAATAGTCTAGTCTCTAACCAAAATATCTAACATGTGGGCCATGGCTAACTAGTGTGTGGGCCCGCTAAGGTCAAAATACCCCGGGTGGCCGAAACAAGTCAAAACAAGTCGGAAAGAGTTGAAATTCGAACCCGATTCAAATAACCCCAAAATAATACAAATAATAATTAAATAATTCCAAAAAAATTTTTAAAGTGAAAAATTACAAAAATACCCCTGTTTCTGGAAACTGGGGGTGACAACATTTCAAGCCGTTCAGTAGGCGATTGTTCATTTAACTTAGACTACTTTGATTTCAATGCAAGGACTTGCACGTGGATAGCCACCAGCAAAGTCCACTAAATCTATATGTACCGGTCGCTGGCTTGACAAGCCATTTTGGACATTTCCCCTTGGTATTTCTCAACTTAGCGTAGGGTGATGGCTGGTACACCCCGTTAAGTCTCTTGAAATATCCTGCACTTACGTCTCCCGGTGCCCAAGCCCGCACCCAGGCAGCCCGTAAGCCCCGCTTTTGATTCTGCCTAGGCCGGCCACGGTTTTCTCCCCCATCGCCCGTGCCGCAGAATCCTTCCTCATGACGGCCACGGTATTCCCCCCATCGCCCGTGCCGTTTGTCCATGACCATTTCGTATTATCTTGTCTTTTTAACCTAACGACTACCTCCGAGCCGTAGGCTAACCCTTAGCCATAATGCGTTATCGACCAGGTTGGCGTCCGTGCAGCGCGGGTAGCGAGCCCCGTTGCACGTGCCCGTCATACCTGTCGCTAACGTCTTTCATGCTTTATCTTTTATTCACTCTTTCAATTTCTTTCTTTCACTTGTTCGTTCATTCATTCATTTATTCATGTATTCATTCATTCGTTACGCAACTCCCAGTGCAGGAGTTGCCCTGGCGACCCATCGGTCCCATAGTCTTTCAATGTTGCTATACTCTACTCGGAACGACTATGTTGATAGTCTTCCCATTTCATTGTTGTAAACCATTCATTGTTTCATTGTTGAACGCGTAAGGGACTTGAACGTAAGCTTGTGCCGTAGCACGAGCGTGGAGCGCGGTGCGAGGGTTTCTCATATTTTCCATGTTTCTTTCCATATTCTATACAAGCATGCAAGATGGGATTATTCTCTTAGCTAGGTGCGTTGAGTCATTTATTAGCATGTGCGGCGTTATCGCCTAGCGATTCTCGTGATAGTGTCCGTATTGTTAAGTGTCTAGGCTAAGCAAAGACGGGTTCATCGGAGCCACCCACCTTAGCGATGTTCGCATCGGCCGAGCGATACTCCGAGCGCGCCTTTGAAAGTCTAAGTATGGATTCATCTTGACGGGCCAATGTAAGCCTTGCATCAATTCTTCATCAAGTCGATGCCAACTCTTCGGGTCGACGGCTCATTCGAGTCGTTGTACTTGCCGTTTGAATCGGCGTCCCGCTAGAGCGGAGCGGATCATTACAGGTCGTCTAGCTTAACAATATGATGCGTCCCGATCTCACGCGAGTCAGATTATCTACGGTGGACATGAATCACCATGCACGCTCCCGCGGGATAATTATCCTCATCGGGACGTAACTCTTGTTTTACGTCTAGACCAATTCATTTTCGATGCGCGGATTGGACCTACTCAATCCTCAAGTTTATTCCATTCATCAATCGTAAGTCTAAACATCCTCGAATTTTCCTTCGCATCAAACCGACAAGTCGAGACAATCAAAGTTGTCGCGTCCTGAATTTTCGAGTTCGATCATTCCTGCGACATGAATTACCATGTCAGCGCTCACGCGGAACGATCGCCCCCTCCAAATCCGATGCAACGCATGTGCGAGGCTAGGGTTGCGCTCGCACAAGACAAGTATGTCGACGCTGTGGTTATCCGCGTAACCATCAAGACAAAGATCATTTTCATCCAACATTCATCTCAATCAAAATTCTAAGTATAGCATCCAATCGAACAATAACACTTGCACGATCGTCATTCGCTGAGTCAGATTACCCCCGAGTTATCGCATATCGATCTTTGATACGCCTCAATACCATCGATGATGTGCGTAACCTGACGATCTTCCTTTGCAACCAATTTTGAGTCGTGCGAATGGTGCCATCATTCGACTGGATAATCTCCTCAACATTCAAGTTCCAGTTCAATTATTATCCCTCGAATCCTTAATCGATCGATCGACATCCCTGAGACTATCGCATACACCACTCAGGGATGAAGTCATTCAACAAATCCTTAACTTATCATTTGATTCAAAATTGACTTCTTCAAGTTTTCCGTTTGAACCATTCCTCGAATTCCAAGCACGCTCACCTATATCGCACCGACGTTATTGTCGCTCGATAGCACCCCTATCGACAGTCATCCCACATTTACTCAATCGAGTTTAACTCATTCTAGCTCGAATATTTCAATTCCCGTACTCGACTTTTCTAAGGTCGATGCAACTTTGGTGTATATGCCCAGCCCGACTTAGCCAACCGTGCTTACGCAAACCATTTTTTGTTTTGTTATCAAAAACTGTTCTCCTATATTTTCCAAAATAGATAGACTTATTGTATGGACATCTCGTGGAACATTTGAGAGAGAGCACACAAACCATATCAATATGCGGAACCAACAGAGTTTACGGAAACAACGAGTTAAAGAATTCAATCGATAGTCCAAGGACGTAAAGCCGTGCTCTGATACCATTATGTCACGTCCCGCTCCCGTAGGAGCGATCGTCCTCGCTAAGGCGTGATGCCGCATGAGCCTAGATTGCGCTCGTACAAGGCATGTTCCATAACGACCGATTTCAGCGGCTACGATGGGGTCGTCGCACAGAAGTCCCATGCAGATACATTGAATCATAGCAGCAGAAATTAAGAACAAACACAAGTCATGCAAAAGAAGCTCTTTATTGATATTGAAACATAGATTACAATAGGGCGCAAGGCCAAGATTACAAGTCTCTCGAGCTCACTCAAGCTCACTCATCTCACATTACAAGTCACTCAGCTCTCTCTCATCTCTCAACACAAGTCTTGAGCCGACGGAAGCTTTGGAAGACGATGTCCATACATTATGTCCCATATAAGTCTTCAATCCATGCGGCCGCACGCTTCGAATCGTCAAGGAACTCTGTGCCTCGACGCATCCAAGCGAGCTCCGCGCCACGAGCTTCTATCTGTGCCTGCACATGTAAACTATGTGGGTGTCAGTACTCAACTGTATTGGTGGAATGAGCTCCTCGCCCACCCATACAAACCCGACACGTTTGATTTACTTTTGTGCAACTTAGTCCCCTTTATGATTGTCTTTCTACTCTTGCCTTAGGATCATTTTTTTAGGACCGACACCTTGGCCTATTCCGTGCCTCTAGACCATCTCGTGCTTGCAACGACAACGTTAACTCATACCTTGCCTCAAGACCCTTCTCGTGCCAACAACGTTAACCTATCGAGTCGTGTTTGCCTTTACGGCTTAAAATCAGAGACGCAACTACGCGATGAAGCTCCATTTTTCGTGTGACCGTGCTACAAACCCTTGCTGAGGCCGTGCCTCGCAATTCAGTAAGATTTAACCATATCGCCGCCTCGCGGCCCTTGCCGCCTAGCGGCCCTTTCTACTTTGACCACCAACTGACCAAATAGAGACTTGTGAACTTAGTGTCACTTGACCGACTTGCCTTACGGCATTTTCTGACTTAAACTTGAACAACTCAAACCCAACTTTTGTAACTCACATGTCAACACTTGAGACTCGATGCCACATCTCGTGCTGAAGCACGACGCCTATGTTGAAACCCAATCTTAGGCCCAAACTTTGTGTTCTAACTGTACACACCTTCAACTC
The DNA here is from genome assembly GCA_029216955.1 of Iris pallida. NCBI lineage: Eukaryota > Viridiplantae > Streptophyta > Magnoliopsida > Asparagales > Iridaceae > Iris > Iris pallida. The sequence goes on along the minus strand of JANAVB010006596.1, from coordinate 4,029,307 downwards.
AACTCAATCCAAAGGCATACACGCGGTTAGCCGCTATTTGCCGACATCTACATAAACTTGGTCACTGACTCCTAGAGCCATCATGGACTCCTCTTAGCTTTTGTTAGACGGGTGCCCCTTTCAGCGCAAGGTAGCTAGCCCCGCTGCAAGTCCCCGCCTAACCCGTGCAAAAAGCACAGCTAAATTACTCGTTTCCAATCGACGGCCGCAACGGTCCCGTGGCCGCTGGGTTGCCGTGCAGGGAAACGACTCACCTTGTCGACAAGTTGTCCATGACCATGCAAGACTCGACTCAAACTGACGTCTCACACAGTCATGCTACCTCTTTCTTCTAAGACTGCCTCGCCGACCTGTAGCCGCAAGCATACTTCTTTCTTCTGGGACCGCCTCGCTGACCTATAGCCGCGAGGCCTCGTCGACCTGTAGCCGCGAGCATTCTTTCCATGTTATCATATCATTTTTTCAACTCAAAACGACCATTTGATAGCCCTTTTTCTAAACTCACTTTTGAATCAACCATGGCTCGTGCCTTAACACTAAGTCCGTACATCGTGCCTCAAACCGACTTACGTTCTACGCGACGCTATTGCCCAAGTCATATTTTATATGATGGGCCTTGGGATCGTAGGACTATTTAACTAGACAACCGCAGAATGAGCGGGACAGCACTTGGAATGACTTAGGTCGACCGGCATAACTTTGCCTAACTTACTCAAGCCTACAACTTAACGAGCAAAGGCTGCATCAAGCCTTGCCTCGATGGAACGTGCCGTGCACGCGTTCAACTTTAAACGACCAAGTCATTTGGGCGCCTAGACTTACGCCAGCAGTCGTGCGACACAACTTAACTCATAGGACGGGTCAAGGCTATGCCAAGCCTTGGACGATGGGACTGTGCATGCTTTATGAAGCATTCATGCGGGCGACGCCTATGACTTAGGCTACGTTCATAACTTTGCCAACTCAACCAACTTTCCTTCTCCCAAGCCACGGGACGAAGGATCGAGTGTCATTTTCAAAGCACGCCGTGCACCAACTCTAAGACGATCGTTGGACCTTTCCATATTCTAACTCAATTCGACCATTCGGGATTACTCCCTTTAGCTATGTGGATTCATCTATTTTATTATTAAGCCTACTTGTGCAAGTTAAAAATATGCGTTTTATTATGTGAAGGCTAAGATGAGGCAAGTTCACCGAAACTACCCCACCTGAGCAAGCGGTCGCCTC
>JANAVB010006596.1:3760577-4023077 GCA_029216955.1 Iris pallida | reverse complement strand
CAGCTGAGATACGTAAAAGACATCGTGAACTCCTGCTAGGTTGGGTGGAAGTGCAATCCTGTAAGCTACCTCTCCAATCCTGCCAAGTATCTCGAACGGCCCGATGTATCTGGGGCTCAGCTTCCCTCCTCGTCCGAACCGGATCGTCCCTCTAGTAGGTGATATCTTCACTAGCACCATATCACCGTCTGCGAACTCCATCGGTCTGCGACTAGCATCAGCCCAGTGCTTCTGCCTGTCCTGAGCTACTCTGAGCCTGTCTCTGATCATCCCGACTTTCTCTGCTGCATCCGTGATCATCTCTGGCCCAAGCATAACTCTGTCTCCGATATTATCCTAAAAGAGCGGTGTGCAGCATAATCGTCCATATAGCGCCTCGAAAGGAGACATACCGATACTGGCTTGGTAGCTATTGTTGTATGAAAACTCTACCAAGTGCAGATAGCTCTCCCATGATCCTCCGAAGTCCAGCACGCAGGTCTTCAACATATCCTCCAGTGTCTATATCGTCCTCTCGGACGTCCTGTGGCTTGGGACGATTTCACAGCAAGATTCAAGACCAAGTACTATAGAGTTGTGGCGCAGTTTGAACTACAACAGAAGTTTATCAGCCTCAGGCAGGCTGGCAAGACTGTAAATGCTTATGCAGCGGAGTTCTGCAGATTGAGTAGATTTGCCCCAGAGATGGTAGCAACAGAGAGCCAGAGGGCCATGAGGTTTCAGCAAGGGTTTCATCTTGAACTCTTGCAATTGATAGAGGGGCACAATTACCAAACTTTTGACGAAGTATTGACGGCGACTCGAAGGCATGAGATCACCATTCAGAGGCTTGCGACCAGGACTGGGGGTCAGAAGAGATCCCACAGTCAGATTGAAGGAGGAGGGGGAGCAGCACCCCGAACAACAGCACCATCCCCTGGCATTCGTATCCACGATGTGGCGATACGAGGACTAGCACCACCCAGGCAGCAGCAGCAACAGCAACAGAGGAAGAACCAGCAACCCCCGGCAGGCTGCACTTATTACGGAAAGATGGGACACACTAGAGATGTGTGTCGGACATTGAATGGACTATATCTGATATGTGGAAATCCAGACCATCGGGTTACCACATGTCCCATGAATTCGAGGTCAGGAGGACCAGGACAGCAGTTTCCTGCTCTGCCAGCACCAGGGGCAGGCCAGTATCGAGGACCAGCAGTGGCAGTATGGCCGTTGGCACAGCGTCCATTAGTACCGCAGGCTCAGATGTTTCGGCAGCAGGGACCGCCGATGCAGCAACACCAGCATAGACCACCCCAGCATCATCAAGGAAGGGGCCAGCAGCAGCATCAGGCTAGGCCGCAGCATGGAAATCAGCAAGGAGGTCGAGGGCAAGCATTCACTCTGTCCTTGGAGGAGGCATTAGCATCGGAAGATGTTGTGGCAGGTAACATTCTCGTCGCCTCATATCCCGCAGTAGTATTGTTTGATTCGGGAGCATCCCATTCATTTATATCTGCACAATTTACGACACGACTAGGAATAGAGTTCGAGGCATTGCCAGGGAGGTTGAATATACTCACTGGTAATGGGCTCATAGGGGTTAGTAGAGTTATTCTAGCGTGTAGCATTGTAGTTTGCGGGCATTCCTTACCCGCCCGGTTGATAGAATTTCCTGTTGGAAATTTCGACATTATCTTAGGCATGGACTGGCTGAAAGACAGTCATGCGACAATAGATTGTCGTAGAGGGAGTGTATCTTTTGATATTCCAAGCATGAAGAGATTCACCTTAGTCAGATCAGAGGCAACTCAACCAGAGCAGGGAATAGTAGCGGCAATGGAAGAAGTTCAGATCCCGAAGGTAGTTGAAGAATTTCTAGACATATTTCCCGAAGAACTTCCAGGACTTCCACCGGTTAGAGATATTGAGTTCAGCATAGAATTGGCACCAGGAACTAAACCGATATCAGATCGAGTTTACAGAATGGCGGATTCAGAGCAGGCCAAGATATATCAGCACATAGAGGAACTGAAGGAGAAGAAATTCATCCAAGCTAGCGTGTCACCATGGGCAGCACCAGTGGTACTTGTGGGGAAGAAGGATGGGTCATCCTGATTGTGCATTGACTACAGGAAGCTTAACGCGGCAACAGTGAAGAACAAGTACCCATTACCCAGGATCGACGACTTATTTGATCAGTTGAGCCAAGCTAGAGTTTTCTCCAAGATAGATCTTCGTTCGGGGTACCATCAGGTGAGGGTTCGGAAGGAAGATATTCCCAAGACAGCATTCAGGTCGAAGTATGGGCATTATGAGTTCTTAGTAATGCCGTTTGGTTTGACCAATGCTCCAGCAATATTCATGGATTTGATGAACCGTATCTTTATGCCATACTTAGACCAGTTTGTCGTTGTGTTTCTTGACGACATACTCGTGTACTCTGCTAGTGAAGAGGAGCATGAAAACCACCTCAGGAAAGTGTTGCAGATTCTGAGAGAGAACTAGTTGTATGCCAAGCTCAGTAAGTGTGAGTTCTGGATGGATCATATTTCATTTTTGGGTCATATCATATCAGGAGCTGGAGTAGCAGTAGATCCCAAGAAGGTAGAAGCAGTAGAGAGTTGGCCAGTACCCAAGACCGTAGCAGATGTGCGGAGTTTCTTGAGATTGGCAGGATATTACAGAAGGTTTGTGTCAGATTTTGCAAGGCTTTCAGCGCCCATGACCCGCTTGACCCGGAAGGATGTGCCATTTGATTGGTCGGCAGAATGTCAGGCATCATTCGAGACTTTGAAGCAGAAGTTGATATCAGCACCTATTCTTACGTTGCCAATTGGACCCGGAGGTTTTACGTGATGCGTCAGGTAAAGGACTTGGATGTGTCCTTATGCAACATGGAAAGGTGATAGCATATGCATCTAGGCAGCTTCGGAACCACAAGAAGAATTACCCAACTCATGATTTGGAGTTAGCAGCAGTAGTATTTGCTCTGAAGTTATAGAGGCATTACTTATATGGTGACCGAGTGGAGATGTACACAGATCATAAAAGTCTGAAGTACATCTTTACTCAGAAGGAGCTGAACATGAGGCAGAGAAGATGGTTGGAATTGATCAAGGATTATGACGTGGAGCTTCAGTATCATCCAGGCAAGGCTAATGTAGTAGCAGACGCTCTTAGCAGGAGAGGCGGCACATTTATGTTGACAACACAGAGGCATATCTTAGAAGACCTTCAGGAGATGGGCATCGAAGTTATACTTCCTAGTGATGTAGGAGTTTTAACTAGTCTACAAGTTTAATTTGACTTGGTAGATAAGATCAAGGCAGCTCAGGCACAGGACCCAAGGATTCAGAAGCTTAGGAAAGAATGTGAGTCAGGACTCAGAAAGGAGATGAGGATTCACGAAGATGGTACACTTAGGTTCGGATCGCGTTTATGTGTGCCTAGTGGAGATATCAGACAGGAGGTCATGGCAGAAGCTCACAGTTCTCAGTATTCTATTCACCCTGGAGGGACCAAGATGTACCAAGATATCAAGCAGCATTTCTGGTGGAACGGGATGAAGAGGGAGATAGCTAGATTCGTTTCCCGTTGCTAGCACATTTTTTTCCTTTCAGAGTAGGGCAATCTACAGAAAAGTTAGCAGAGTTATATATGCAACAGATAGTCAGACAGCATGGAGTCCCTGTCAGTATTGTGTCGGATAGGGATACCCGCTTTACATCATATTTTTGGAAGAGCTTACATCATAATCTGGGTACCAAGTTAAGGTTTAGCACGGCTTACCATCCGCAGACGGACGGGCAATCAGAAAGAACGATTCAGACTTTAGAAGACATGTTGCGAGCTTGCACTCTAGATTTTGGAGGATCTTGGGAGAGCCACCTGCACTTAGTTGAGTTTTCATACAACAATAGTTATCAAGCCAGTATCCAGATGGCGCCATTTGAAGCACTATATGGTAAAAAGTGCAGATCACCGCTTGCATGGGATGATATCGGAGAGAGGAAAATGTTAGGCCCGAAAATGATTGTTCAGACGGTTGAAGTGGTTAAGGAAATTAGAGAGCAACTTCGTATTGCGCATGATCGGCATCGTCATTGGGCGGACCAGCATCGTAGGCCGTTAGAGTTCTCTGTTGGGGACCACGTATTCTTGCGGATCTCACCTACTCGTGGGGTCATTAGATTTGGCGTTCGCGGAAAATTGAGTCCGCGGTACGTGGACCCATTCGTTATTCTTGATCGGATAGGCGATGTTGCTTATCGTTTATCCCTCCCACCTTCGTTACGAGAGGTGCATGACGTGTTTTATGTATCTCAATTACGTAGGTATGTATCGGACCCAAGTCATGTCCTCGATCATTCGGAGCTGGTTGTTGGTACCAACCTGTCTTACGAGGAACAGCCTGTGTCCATTTTGGACCGAAGAGAGAAGATACTCAAGAACCGAACAATTAGTCTTGTCCGTGTTGCTTGGGGTCATCACTCCTTGGGAGAGTCAACGTGGAAACGTGAGGATGATATCCGATCACGGTATCCACACCTGTTTGACTCACAGGGTATATCTCTTTCTGTATACCTTGATTGTCTTGATTTCTCATGCTTATCGCCTTATGGATAGAACTACCTGATATCGTAGATTGATGGATTTACTTATATGGTACTTGCTTTTAATATGGTAAAATGATTGCTTGCTCACTAGAATTGCTTGTATTAGTTTAGCTCTGATATTTCTATCCGGCTTGGATTTAAAATTCCGAGGACGGAATTTTTCTAAGGTGGGTAGAGATGTCACTCCCCGTTCCCGAAATGCGTATTTTTATATATGAACAACTCATGTGTATTTATTTAGTATTTATCATATATTATTCTGTATTTAAATTCCTTTAGTTTCATGTTAATTAATTATCTGCTCTTTAAAATTTTCATGTTAATTAATTTCCTGCAATTTTATTTCCTGTAATTTTATTTCTGCAATTATATTTCTGTAATTTTATTTCCTGTATTTTATGTGCTGCTTTAGTCTTATTGGGTTTCGGTTTGCTGAATCCCCTTAAACCCGGCCCAACACCCCACCTACCACCATCTACCTATTTAAAGCTTCCATCTCTTTCTCTCTCCTCATTACTTCATTCTCACCATTACTTCTTCTTCTTCCTCTCATTACTCTCCGCCACCTACCAGCAGCAGGAGAAGGCAAGTGCAAACTTGCTTCTCAATCACCCATTTTTATGGTTCATTTGCCTTCTTCTCGTGATTCCAAGAGAGATTAGTTCTTAGCATTTTTGATTTCTCCGGCTGGTTTTCTCTAGATCTAAGTTGTAGTATTTCGGCTGTTCATGGGTTCTTAGTCCATCAACTTTGGGTGTATTTCTCTGGCACTGGAGCGAAGGCTCCATAGTACTTGGAGTTCGGGAAATGTTGTACGCACACGTTCTTACGTGCTCGCGTAAAACATCAGCCCAGTCACGCACGCGTCTTTACGTGTTTGCGTGTATTTTCAGTCACGTACGCGTCTTTACGTGTTTGCGTGTATTTTCACTCACGCACACGTCTGTACGTGTCTGCGTGTATTTTCAGTCCCGCACACGTCTGTACGTGTCTGCGTGTATTTTTAGTCACGCTCACGTTCTCATGAGCGTGCGTGTATTTTTTAGTCACGCTAACGTTCTCATGAGCGTGCGTGTATTTTCAGTCACGCACACATCCATGAGCGTGCGTGTATTTTAGTCACGCACATCCTTGCGTGCGTAGATTTCTTGTCACCTTTTCACGCTCACTAGAGTCTGCGTGAATTTCCCTTCACGCTCACGCTGTGCTTGCTTGTATGACTTTTCACGCTCACGCTTGCCAGCGTGTATCACTTTTCACGCTCACTATTCACGCCCATTTTCCACGCTCACCCCAGCTAGACTTAGCGTGACTTGTTGGTCTTAAGCATAGACTTCTTGCGTGACTTTTGGCCTTAGCATAGATTTGTTGGCGTGACTTCTTGACCTGGGTGTTTTAATTGTCTTATAATTATTCATTTAATGATGGCATGATAATTCTTCTATTATATCCTTACGCCTTTTTGCATGAACTTGATAAATCATGACATGTTAATATTGTAAATATGGATTGTTGTGTAGAATGTGTCATGTGTCTTGATTAATCCATGGATACCCAGTATGACTAGAACTTAATTCTGAGGAGTTATGGACCCGACCCCATGTAATATTGATGACTTTCATGCCTTGTCACCATTGATAATGATTATGACATGGACTAAATAATTGATCATGCGTTCCTAGTTGGAACTAAAAGACTGGCTAGTCGTCTTATTGAATGAAATGAATGAGACACGTTCATGTAATGAACTATTATACTCGATTAGCCGATCCCGAATATTGGTATACAGGCACATGCAGGCTTCAAAATAATTATTTATTATTTAATTTTCTATTTATCTTATAAAGACAGCATGTGTACTTTATGGTCAAGGCATGATTATTCCGTGGTTAAATTGATTGTTGCATCACGCTATGTAAAACCTACAACCTAGCCGCACGAGTATCGTTGTAGAGTTGCGCATATCGTACCCCGTACGAAAGTACTCATTCGAATGACCATGATCCACGGCATGGAACTTCACTCAACGTAGAGACCACTAAGTCAAATAAAATAATGATGGCATGGAGAGAATGGATTCCCGAGTTCTTACATGGCAGCCCCCTTGGGACTATTAAGTGCCCGACGGGCCGGCTGGTTCCCACAGATACTGTAAACCTGTCACACGGGCAGGGAACAGTATCTGCTATTATTATTGTACATGCTATAACGGCGGGCGTCCCGCTGGGACTCGTCTAACTACATTATTGGCGCAATTGATTGATTGGATAGACTAGCCTTGCTTGCACATAGTAAGAACTGAGGAATCCCTAATTGCATAATTCCAGGATAACTTGGGACTCATAATAGCAAGCCGTAGAATTTGATTGGCCGTTCAAGATGATTTGTTTATGTACTGTACTACTCTGTTACCTAACTGGGATGATCAGAATGTCAGGACATAACGGGCCAACTTCTGTCCTTGTTTGGTTGGGAGGTTGGTTCGAAGTGTCGTGATGTGATGTGAATCCTAGTAGCAAGCAGAGATCTATTGTTATATTCTTTTACTTACTGGTTTATGTCCTTCATATCATCCTTCCTTGTGGTACTTGCTATTAGAGGTCTAACCTCTCTGGTTTTGTATGGCCAGATTTAGAGCCGGTTCCCGAGGATCCAGCGTACTTCTACCTCCAAGATGGTCAATACTAGAGGCATGATTGCATGAGGACTCGAGTGGGTTCCATACTTCACCGCTCGTTTTGTTATTTACCTTTATACTTAGCCGTTTGGCACTGACATGTTGGTCGCATCGTCTTGTACTTACTTTTGCATGATTGTAATTAAGTCAGACTGCAGCTGATAACAATTGTGTATACTTGCTATATCATCTGGCTATATTTTGTAAAGCCAGATCTCAAGAATATTTTGACTGAGCGTTTGGGACGCCTTACTGCTTTATCTTACATGTTCTCTATTACTGTTTCCTTGTTTGAATGATTGAGACAATAGATGTGAAATGACCATAGTAAGACCTTTATGTAGTATGCACCCCCTCGTCTGGTTAGACAGCATTGATCGTATTATACGGTATTCATCTACCGGTAATACGTAGCTGGCTGAGTCATTCCTCCGCTCTCCAGTATTCTGGTTCTGGGGTGTGACAGCCCATCTGTCTGCGGGTGGTACGCCGTACTGAACTTGAGCCTACTGCCCAACTCCTCCTGCAAGCTCCTCCAGTAGTGGAACGTGAATCTGCTGTCTCTGTCCGATACGATGCTCACCGGCACTCAGTGTAGGCGAACTATCTGCTGCATGTATAGCTCCGCCAACTTCTCGGTGGAAAGCCCCACCTTGAAGGGTATGAAGTGCGCACACTTCGTCAGCCTGTCCACGATGACCCAAATGGCATCCTTCCCTCCTTGGAAACGAGGAAGCCCTGAGACGAAGTCCATCATAATATGTTCCCACTTCCACTCGGGAATGGGTAACGGCTGCAACAAACCACCTAGCCTCTGGCGCTCCGCCTTGACCTGCTGGCAAACTAGGCATCTCGAGATAAAACGTGATACATCCCTCTTCATCCCGTGCCACCAAAGATGTTCCCGTAAGTCACGGTACATCTTGTTAGCACCAGGGTGAATAGAATATCTCGATCGGTGCGCCTCCTGCAAGACTGCCTCTACTAGCTCTCCCTTCGGCACGCACAATCGGCTGCCATGTCTCAAGGATCCATCCTCTGCTATAGTGAAGTCATCCAGCAATCCAGCTAAAGCCTGGGCTCGAAGTCTGCGAAGGCTCTCATCTGTAGACTGTGCCTCCCGGATTTGCTCTATCAAACCTGACTGAATGTCAAGCGCCATCATCTGTATCACTGATCCTGGCCGAACTAGCTCGATACCGAGCTTCTCCAGATCTTCCCGTAAATGCCGATCAATCATCAGGTACCATGCCATCGGAAGCCTGCTCATCGCATCCGCCACCACATTTGCCTTCCCGGGGTGATACTGTAAATCGATGTCGAAGTCTTTCATCAACTCCAACCATCGTCTTTGCCTCATGTTCAGCTCTTTCTGCATGAACACATACTTCAAGCTTTTGTGGTCAGTAAAGATTTCCACACGCTCTCCGTATAAGTAATGTTTCCATAACTTGAGTGCAAAGATCACCGCAGCTAACTCTAGGTCATGGGTAGGATAATTCTGCTCATGAGTCCGCAATTGCCTAGATGCATAAGCAATCACTTTCCCATGCTGCTGTAGGACACATCCTAGCCCCTTTCCTGAAGCATCGCTGTATATGGTGAAACCTCCAGAACCTGAAGGTAATGTCAGAACTGGAGCGGTCGTCAGCCTCCTCTTCAGCTCCTCAAACGCTGCCTGGCAGTCCTCTGACCAGATGTACTCTGCGTCCTTCCGCGTCAACTTCGTCATGGGTTCAGCTATCCTAGCAAAGTCCTGGACGAACTTTCTATAATAGCCTGCTAAACCCAGAAAGCTCCTGATCTCTGAAACTGACGTCGGAGCCTTCCATGTCTCAACTGCAGCAATCTTCCTGGGATCCACCGAGATTCCATCTCCAGTAACTACATGGCCGAGAAACTCCACTCGGTCTAAAAAGAACTCGCACTTCGGCAATTTGGCAAACAATCTCTCCTGCCTCAGAATCCCCAAAACTATCCGCAAGTGCTCTGCATGCTCCTCCGGCGTCTTCGAGTATATCAGGATGTCGTCGATAAACACTACGACAAACTTATCCAGATACTGGTGAAATGTCTTATTCATCAAATTCATAAAGACAGCTGGCGCATTTGTGAGACCAAATGGCATCACCAGAAACTCGTACTGCCCATACTTCGTGTTGAACGCCGTCTTCTGGATGTCTGCTGCCCTAACCTTCACCTGGTGGTACCCGGATCTCAAGTCTATCCTGAAAAACACCTTCGCCCCACTCAACTGGTCGAACAAATCATATATTCTGGGCAGAGGATATTTGTTTTTGATGGTGATGGCATTCAAGGCCCGGTAGTCAATACACAACCGGACTGTACCATCCTTCTTAGGCACAAAGAGCACTGGTGATCCCCATGGAGAAGTACTGGATCGAATGAAACCCTTTTTCAACAGGTCATCAATCTGCTCTTTCATCTCTACGGCCTCCTTGGGATTCACTCTATAGCAAGCCCGGGATACTGGTGATGAACCCGGCACTAAATCTATAGTGAACTCCACATCTCTGTCAGGCGGAAGTCCTGGAAGATCCTCTGGGAATACATCCATAAACTCCCTAATGATAGGGTGTGGCGGTGCTACGTCCCCAACTGTCGCACAACAGTTCGACTCTAGGCTGATCTCCGGCCCTGTCCTCCTGACACTGAATGGTGCTGTGCCTGGGGGACTGAACAAAATACTACCCTCATGACAATCTATAGATGCATGGGCATAGCTAAGCCAGTCCATCCCCAATACGATATCATAACCGGGGAGTGGCATCACAAAGAATCGTCCCCTGAACTCTCTCCCGACTATAAAAATAGAACATCTATAGATAGCTCTAATAGGCACTGGTCCTCCTCCCGTCATCACTCTACTAATCTCCGCAGTAGGTGTAGCTACTAGATGGTGTTTATGCATAAACTCTAATGATAGGAAGCTATGAGATGCACCAGAATCAAACAAGCATAGAGCTAGAAAAGTATGCAAATAAATATGACCTGTGATGACGTCAGCTAAGTAATCTGGCTCCGAAACCTGCTCCGGCTCCGGCTCCGGCTCAAGGGCTAGGCTATAAACCTTCCCCTGCGGTCCCTTCTGCTGCTGCAGATGCTGCCCAAACCTCTGCTGCTGAGTCGGAAGCGGTCCTCTAGGTCCCTTGGCTGCTGGGCAGTCCCGAATATGATGGGTGGCAGACCCACAAACTAAGCACTGCTTCAACCTCTTCCTGCAGATGGAGTTGTCATGCCCTGGTCTTCCACAGAAAGAACATATAGCTCCCCTCTGCTGCTGGTGCTGATGTCGGGGTCCCGGGGCTCTAACTGACGGGGTCGGGTGATGTGATGTAGGGGGACGGTAAGTCTGCTGGGGCGACGTCGGTACTCTCTGCTGGAAAGTCTGACGCTTGGACGGTCCCTCATGATGTACAGAAGCCGGCCTCTTGCTAGACAGAAGACGCTCCTCGATGCTCCGAGCCAACTCTAGGCTCTGGTAATAGTCATTCGTACCGTTTGCCACTATAAGAATGCCAATGTCTGGAACTAGACCATGGCAAAACCTACGGGTTATCTCCTCTGGATCTGCAACCAAACTAGGAGCGAAACGGCTCAGGCGACTAAACTCTGCCGCATACTCATCAACAGAACGGTTCCCCTGCTGGATGTTCTGGAATCGTAGCCCCATGGCTACTCTAGCAGTGGTCGAGAAGAATTTCTTCTTGAACTGGGTCTTGAACTGATCCCAAGTGGCCCTTCCTCTCGCAAACAACGGCTCATTCCGGAACCAGACTCCTGCCAAGTCTATCAGCAGAAATCCCGCTGCCTCGACCTGGAGGTCACCCGGCATCCTAACTCCAAGGAGCTTCCTCTCTACCGAGTCTAGCCAGTCATCTGCTACTACAATACCCTCAGTCCCTGAGAACTCCTTGGGATTCAGACCCATGAAGTCCTTGATCGTCCCCGCTCTCTGCCGTGGCTCTACAGGTGGTGGGACCACGGTACGTTCCTCAGAACGCTCCATGCTCTGGCGGAGTAGGGTAGTCTGCTCCTGATGGGTTGTTAGGAACCCCTGGATCATAGTGAGCAGTTGGTTCCCGTCGAGTGTGACGGAAACCTGGGTAGGTATGGTGATAGGGGGTGGTGGAAGTATCGGGACCTGCTGGGACTGTGATGTGGAAGGTGGTGGAGGCATCTGGGTTTGTGGATCTGTGGAGTGGGGGAATATGGTAGGTGGAGGTGGGGGTGTATCAGTCAACTGGTCAGCTGACTGGATATGGAGTACACCATTCTCAGGTGTAACAGACTGTGATGAACGAGTAAGTACCATCTAATTACAATAAAAAGGAATTGTTTAAAGTAAGCAATCATAGATAAGGAAATCTAATTATAATAGCAAGCATGTGATATTTTTCTATGTTGCAATCTTAGCATTCCTCTAGGGGTTCTAAGCGTCATTCCTAATGTTGTCTAATTACCTTAAGTTCCTAATTGCAGGCATGCTTGGTACAATAACGTAACCAAACAATTTAGTCAGGACCTGTATGGACCACCACTAAAAATATGTCACGACCCGCTACCCAAATTGTTGGGCCGGACCAAGTCATGTCCAGCCTACGCTTGAGATAAAACGTAGTAAGCTGTTCTAAAGACAACAGGATAAGACTAAATGTGCTAACAGTTCTATAAGTGAATAAAAGTCATAAATGCTCCAAACACAAAAGTCGTCTCATATAGTAAAATGTCCAAAGTACAAGTCTGAAATGTAAAATTGGATACATGTCTAGTTACAAAACACGTAGTCTAATACATGACTACTCTCAAAAGTCTAAAGCAAAAAGACAACTAGGCGAGGTTCTCCGCAGGAACATCCTCGTATGGCAAAGCCGGGTCCTCGGCAGTATCTCTATAATATGTGTCGCAGAGTAACTCCTCCTCAGTAAGGATACCTACAATGTTATCCTGTCAGGACGGAAGCAAGTACTGAAACTAACAAACTAGCATATGAAACATGGAAATGAACATAAGAGAAAATAACTGGAAACATGGCATCACATAGTCTATCATGGCAAAGATACATATGTCATAGAGACAGATGTATATGTAATGTTTAAAACTGTAGCAGGTACGTAATCGTCAATAGGTGTACAATGTACTGTGGTACATATAAATAAAATATACATACGTACAAGTTAACAAGCATAGGTGTACATCCGTACAGAAATGTGGGATAATGGCATGCGGCAAGGTATGCATATAAAATGCGACCTCGCTCGCTACTATAGGGGGGACATGATCACGTACTCAACTGTCAGTTTCCCCATAGCCCATATTCTAATCATGTGAGAGATACATAAAGACTGTTCTAAGCATGGTAGTAATAGAAAGTACAACATGTGACATTTTAACTTGCTACCCCAAGGATCAGCATTTAACATGGTTGGGTTAGCAGTTCATTTATGTAACAGTATGTAAAGTTTGTAGAAAGTACTTGCCTCTAGCAAAGCAAAGCAAGCTGCGATAAAAGTGCTATAGATGTCTGGTAACTCGTCACTGTAGAAATAAATATATAAACTTAGTCTTTACACTAAGCTAAAATACTAAGACACTAATTGGTGAAACACGACTTGTGACTGGGCACCTAGCCAAAATGATGACTTTAGCATGGAAGACCAATGTGGGGTGACTCACTACTTTAACTAACTTTCCAGGGTCTTTACACTAGTGAGGGGTGAGGTTCAATACGGCTAAAACTCAAAATAGCACAAAAAGTTGCAAGTCGTAATTAATCAATAAATAAATCAAATGATCAATGTATTTCAACAGTTTTTGAGATAGTCAAAAAGCTTAATTTTACATAAAATAAAGTACTAAAATGATCCTTGTTAATTATAGAAATTTATTATAATTTTCTGGAATTTATTAACCAGTACAAGTATTTTATAAAAATCAGTTTTCCTAAGTATACAGAAAATGAGTTTTGGTTTCATATGCCAAACTAGTGGCAAAACTGTAAATTAAATACTATAAAAATTATACTATATTAGCTAAATTAACATAGTATCTAAATACTTTTTTTTCCATAATTTTAACAGTACTTTAAGTATTTTTAGAAATTCAAAAACTGCATTGCACACAAATAAAATTAAAATAATTAATTATCTGCGTATTTTGTCCATGTATATAATTTGAACCAAAGTTCAAATACAGGACCCAAGGCCATGAATCAAGTCCAATATGACTTGTACAGGTCTTGAATGTGTGAAAACACATTTGGGCCCAAAAAACCCATGCTAGGCTTGGACACCAAATGGTTGCAGTAATTTAAATACACCCAAAAATACAAAGTGGTAAAAGTGCAAAATAAATATTAATATTTTACTAAGGTAAAATTATACATATGAATATATACATACATATGTTAAAAGTATATATATATATATATATATATATATATATATATATATATATATATATATATATATATATATATATATATATATATATATATATATAAGAAAATACTTAATTATAAAGTATATATATATATATATATATATATATATATATATATATATATATATATATATATATATATATAGAAAATACTTAATTATAAAGTATATATATATATATATATATATATATATATATATATATATATATATATATATATATATATATATATATATATATATATATATATATATATATATTATATATATATATATATATACAAATATATATACAAATATATAAAATATATATATATATATATATATATATATATATATATATATATATATATATATATATATATATATATATATATATATATATATATATATATATATATATACAAATATTGTATACATATATATAATAGTATATATATAATAATATATATACACATGAAAATATATATATATATATATATATACATATATGTATATAAATACAAATATATATATATATATATATATATATATAAATTTACTAAATATAAAAATATATAAAAAATACTGCCTATATACAGTATATACATATATATATACAAATATATGTATATACATATATATATAAATATATATATAAATAACAGAAAAAAAAGAAAAAGGAAAAGAAAAAGAAAAAGAAATAAAACAGCAACACAGGGGGGGGGGGGCTTGAACTCGAGCCACTGAACGCGCGAGGGGGGGGGGGGGTTGAGTCGGGTCGGGCTGGCCAGGGGGTCAGCCCGCTGGTTGTGTTAGGATTAGGGTTTTGTTAATTTTATTTAGTTTTAGGCGAGTTAACATATGAAAAAAATAATAAAATTAATCCTGTGTCCGGACAGTTAGGGACACAGGAATCTACGTGTCCGTGGTATGCACGACACGTACGAGCATCGATCCTCGTGTCCAAGCACTGGACTAGTGTCCCCGTGTCCTAGCGAACCACACGCGTGGATTCGAGACACGGACGACACGAAAAGACATTGTCACTTACGTGTCTGGCTAGTCGGGGGGGGGAGGATTCGAGTGTGCTGGCCGGCGGAGGAGCGGTCGGGGCGGTGGCGCTCCGGTGGCGATCGACTCGCCTTGCTGCGACGAACACGTCGACGGTGGTGGTTGGTGGTGAAGGTCGCTGGGGAAGTGGCACTGGGGATCGCCGGAGTTAGGGTTAGGGTTTAGGCTTAATGGGGGAAGAACGGGGCGGTGGTCGTCGGAGATGGGTCGGGGTGATGGGGGGTTGGGTCGGGGTGAGTGAGGGGGTCATGTATAGGGGCTTAGAGTCGGTCGAACGGGGCTAGGTCGGCCGGAAATGGCGGGGGGCAGCTGGCCGGTCGTCGGCAGCTGGCCAGTCGTCGGGGGTGGGTAGGATTAGAGTTTTTCATTTAGGTCCCTGTAGTTTAGGTAATTGCAGATAGGTCCTAACAGTGTCTAAATGCAAATTAAAATTTGTATTCTGCATTAAAAATAATTCGTTATTTACAAACTAATACTGAAACAATTCTAAATATTACAAACTACTATTAAAACAATTTTAAAAATTACAAAATGGTATTAAAACATTTTAATAAATTGCAAAATAATATTTTAGTATTTAAAACTCATTTAAAAATCATTTAAAAATTCTAGAATTTTTTTTAAAAATCCTAATAAATATTTTAAGGCTAAATATGACACTAAAAATTAATTAACACTAATTAAGTAAAATTTGAAACACAGGGGCTTACACCATCAACTATTTTATATTTTCAATTTGATATCCAAAATTTCAAAAATGATAAAATTATCCTCCCCTTCACTTCCCAACCGAACCCAACCCCTCTCCCCTCTGCCGTCTCACCATCCCTCGCCCCCTCCATCCACCCTCGATCCCTCCCTCCCTCTCCTTCCCACTCCGGCTGCACCACCGTCCCCCTTCTCTCCGGATGCGCGTGGTGGCCGGAGGGGGGCAGGGACGGGCGGTGGCTGGAGGGGGGTGGGGTGGGGTGTAGTTTTAAGTTTATATTAGGAATATTTTTGTCCATTTTTCTTCATGGTATCAAAGTTGTTACAACAAAAAATAATTTAGGGTATGAAGTTGAAAAACTGGAATAGTTGAGAATATCAAGTATAATTAAGCAAAAAAAAATATAAGAACGTTTGATGGAGTCGGCATTAGCCACCATATGAATAATCGAGATATGAAAAATGAATAGACGACCAAAACATAGAAGAAGATGGCAATGATTATTTGCGAGAGGACTTCGAACATTAAGGTGGCTTGAGCGACACAAGAGAAACAACATTATTTTATCGACAATGAGATCCAAGAAAAACGGTGAAGAGAACCCTAGTTTATTTATTTATTTTTTGAAATTGGAGAAAATTTTGATTTAAGATTCGCATGCAGAAAAGTGTGAATGATAAGAAAAAAATCTATATAAATTTAAAACTAATGACTACAAAATCACAATAATTGAAAATTTAAAATATGAAAAAATAAAAATAAATCTCACATTATAAAAACATGCCATTTGATGGTTAAACAACGGAACTTCAAGCGCCTATAAATACTTAAAAACACCTCCGCTATTTAGTTGAAAAAGAAACCTCCAAACCCTAACAGAACCCTAACTTTCACCTTCCAATACTCCTTCCATGGCGGCTTCCTTGGACGAAGCACAGGTGAAGAACATCCTCCGCCAGGTGAGATCACAACCAAAAACCTAATTCCCATCCCCAATCCCCGCCGCCGCCGCCACCCCCTCCCCCCCCCCAAAAACGGATTTTTCTACGATTTTATTGCAATTTGTTTTTTTCCGCAGGTGGAATTCTATTTCAGCGACAGTAATCTCCCTAGAGACAACTTCTTGAAGAAAACGGTCCAGGAGAGCGACGACGGATGTGAGTTATCATAAAGATGTTATCTTTTTTATTTTATTGTTGCCATTTTTGCTATTTATGGTGATTTATGAGAGAATCTTTTACTGGGTTATTTTCCAGTGGTGAGCTTGGGATTGATATGTTCCTTCACTCGGATGAGGAACCATCTCGGACTGGGGAACGTGAAGGCAGAGGAAATTCCCGAGGAGACTGTCGCCGCGGTCTCAGAGGCGTTGAGGAAGTCTACTTTGCTCAAGGTCTCTGAAGATGGTGTGTTTTTTGAACTTTCAATTTTTCTAAGCTTTATTGTTTAGTTCTGATTCGGTGAGAATGCCCTTGGTTTTGATTCAGTGGTGATTTTAGTACTTATGTCCCCATCCATATACGTTGAAACTAAAACGGCTACACAACATTAATTTTTGGGGTGCCCTAGCGTTTTCTAGATTGCCTGACATGACAGGACATGGACACGACTAAAAAACGAACTTCACCTTTCCGATCGGAATTTCCGTGGTTTATGGATTGTACACGTGAAGATGGAATGTTATCTTTGGAATGCCATTAGGCCATTTTTTTCATGCGGTCAGAGAGGAGTTGACACCACTTGCCATATTCATCATTTAAAAAGAGCATCTGGCGACTAGGTGGAGAAGGCAGAGGAACAATAGTGGGGGCAGATACTTGCATGGCAGTAGGTGTGTCATCAGGGTAACCATCCTTCTCGCAACAACCCGGTCTCCGTGAAAAGAAAGAAAGAAGTGCCTCGTCTAGATTGAAAGTGCTTGGCCACGTGTAGCCCATGCGATGTGGGAGGTGGTGGAAGAATTTTTTTTGGAGTTAGGGTTCTCCCCAAATTTCCATTAGGTCTGATACCATGAAATTCAGAAAGAACTCTTAATTTATTGATTTGAATAAAATATTAGAAGTCTTGGTACATTAATAGGAGCAAGTCATGGCATCCTTCTTTAGCCTAGGCGATTTGGGACTAAAGTGAGGTATACAATAATAGTACATGACAGTTTTTATTATTACCTTTAAGCCTTTAAGAATGCTCAGGTTTTGATGTTTGTTTAATTCTGTAGGAAAGAGGATTGGAAGGAGTACTGAATTGCCAGAGCCAGAGGTAGTTATCGAGCAAGTGGATTCAAGAACAATTGCTGCATCCCCTTTTCCCAGTGACGTCAAGATTGAAGATATCGAAGCTTTCTTCGGTCAACATGCTAAAGTATTTGCTGCAAATAATTTTCTTCTCTCTGATGCATCACAAATATATGTCCTACCTACAGTTGTTTGAACTTGTTACTATATTTTTCTCTTTTTTATGGCCCTACTATAAAACATGTTTGTTAAAGGCGGCCTCTTCGCTGCCCTAAGCGTTTCAGATGATCTGGCTGTAGACAGCACACATTTAGGCAGCCAGGTATTGAGGTGTCCGCACACAGGCACGCACCTCAAGTGGCCTCAGGTCCCCTGGATCCACCTCGACATGAAATGTGAACTCGGCCCAGGCCTTAGAGCTATAGATATTAAAGATGAAAAGCGGATGCTGCATAGAGACCCTTCTGACTTCCTTCTTTGCCCTTGGCATTTGCTCTACATCATTTCCCACCACAACTTTGTCGACATTCCCGCCGGCAAAGACTCCAACATCGCTCTAAGTCTCTATCCTCTCTTGTTCTTTTTCCTCTGTCAGGACCAGGGAAATCTGACTCTTGAGTCTTTGACAGACGATACTTGTGGTCTCCAAGTCAAGGAAGAAGAAAAAAATAGGGGCTCACAACATAATTCCCTAGTCATAAACCTCTGACAGGACAAGGGAAATCTGACTCTCGAGTCTTTGACACGATACACTGTCTCTTAGTTGAGTAAGGAGTAAAGATTAGGGGCCCATGACATAAATCCCTAGTTATAAACCACAGGTTTGTCTCAACTTACCTATTGCACACTGCTAATTTTAGTCTTGAGGCCTTTTGCTTTGCCGCATCATGCTGCCTTAATAAGGTTGACTATAAATATATACTTCAAGTGTCTTATGTTGTTTGCATGTTATATTGAACACTATAGTATCATATCTAGCATTTTTATTAGTTATGTAGGTTCAATATTCTGTCTATAAAATGATGATTAGTAATTATGCTTAGAAGATAGGCTATGTAATAAAGTCAAGGTTACATCGCGGTTTGATTACAAGCTCTTTTCAAGGCTTTTCTAGTTATTGATTAGATTATGTGCTACATGGCCTTTTCGCCCATAAAATCGTAATGAAATTATAAGAGAAGAAAGGACGATAGATATAATAGAAACACATACAAACAACAACAAATAAGTTCAACATCTAAATAGTAGCAATCAACAGTAGCTTGCAAATTTAGTAGTACGGTAGTATTTAATGATAAAGAGCAAGATGAATTCAATAAAAGACGACAAAATAAGGAGAAAAACAAACAAAAAGAATACAAGGGAAGCTAAAGAGGAAGAGAGAGGAGAGCACCAAGGCACGCAATGTTAACAAGGATTTAAAGGTTCTGATAAAAGGATTTAAAGGTTCTGATAAAGGAGAAATAAGAGGGCAAATAAGAGGGGGGAAGAATTAAGAGTTCAGTTCTGGTTCAGTTTATCAAGATTATACCAAGAACTCCACTTCTTAACCTTATCTGTATACAAATAACCAGGGTTTATTTTTAAGAGAACTTACTTTTAGGATTTTGGGGTGTCGTATGAAATGTTTTCTACAGTTATAATGGAGGCTTCTTTTATCTTGTACTGCTTGGTGAGTTTTCCTTGCGTGTCTGTGCATGTTTTCTGATACAGCTGTTTATTTGTGTAGCTTTATCTGGTCATTTTGTTCATCTTTAAAGTGACAGTATCTCAAGTGATTTACTGTACATATTTCAGTAACTTTCTAGAGCACGTTTAGGGGCTATTTGGTTGTTTGAACCAGTGGAAATTGGAGAAGTAAAAAAACTGGTGGTGGGTCCCATGACCAAGTTCTTGGTTCCTCTTTCCTACTTAATTATGTTTGGTTGAGAAAAACTAAACTTGGAACCCATATTTTCCTCACTCCATACTTAGGTTCTTCGAACTTGGAGAACTTAACATGTGGCACGAGGACAGGTCCATGTGGGCCAAGTTCTTGTCCTCCCAAGTTTCCCAACTTCTCCAAATCAAACAAGAGAACTCCTCCCAAGTTCTCTAAGTTCTTGGTGATGTTCCAAGAACCAAACAGCTATTTAAGTGAAGTTGGTGAGATCGATGTCTGTAAAGAGTTCCTGGCAGATGTATATATGTTATTCGCTTTTGTTTTAAGGTAAACATGAACAGTAAGACAAGAGGCAATGCTACTTAAAAACAGCAGAAAATTCGTGTTTTGTTTAAAATGAATCAGTTTTTCCTGTTGGAATATGCTAATATTATACGTTTACTTCTTTCCAGAAATGGTTATGCATATCACTTGTAACAAATTTGTAGGAATAATAACTTAAATTTTATTCTCTTTTCAAGTGAACCAAGTTATATTCTTGTAAAGTTGTTTGATTGCTACTGGAGTAGCATCTAAAAGAAGATTCAAATTCTCTGTTTTGGTATTGATATCTATACGTAAGTTACAGTTTTGGATCTTTTAACACTTTCAGATTGTAGTTAGGTAGACCTAGACAACGAGTTGGTGGGTAGGTAGACCTACCTTTTGGCTATGAAGTTTTAGCCCATGCAACCAAGGAGCACCCTCCACGTTCGTATATATGCCAAAAGTGCATATATCGATAACATTTATTTCATTCTATAGATTCAGCTTTGCTTTATTGATACTTTTATTAAGTCTTACTTTCAGTTTATTTTCTGTCAATTTCAATGAAGTTTGTTTCGATATTGAGGATATCACTTGAAAAAATGTGACATTACCAAGTTTATTAGTATAAAGTTCAGATTTGTAAGTGATCTTAATGCATAAAACTACATTAGAATACTTCACTGATGTGGTTTTAGTACATTCACTGTCGCAATTTGAGTACATGTTTATAGGAGGAGAATATTTGTCAATCGTCATACAACTCTATCCAATATGGGACTAAAGTAGATTACATAGACTTAATGTAACAATCCCCCTCAAGGTGGAGAATGAAACATGCCTAGCTTGTGACATAAACTGGAAAATAGAACACTAGTACAACTAAAAAAACGAATCAACGTTAGTATTCATTAACATGAGTAGAAACAACAACACTAGCAGAGTCACCATCATGACCAGAAACAACATCAACAGATGATAGTAGCAATGGTCCCGAAGAGAGACCCAAGACAGAGTACACAGAGTAGATAATGGCAGAGTTGATGCTTGATTATCAACAATAGGAGAGATCAATATACATAAATAGCAGAGATCGACACTTGAGGACGCACAACCAGAAGTTGCAATTAGAGGCAATCAGATAAAGAGGCAGTCAGCAGACCCGGATAAAAGATCAAGACTATAAGAGATTGGTACCAGAACCTGGCTAATATCCCTCCTCAAGTTGAACATGATAAGCATGTAGAACCCGAAAGAAAAAGTATTTTTTTGTCTATGGTTTGGATGGGTCTTGAACTTTGTTTGTTTTTCTTTTTTTGAATTCTAGGGTTTTGGTAGGGTGGCAATAGTTCTGTTAGATCTAGGGTTTTGAGGGCTAAGGTTGGTGTCTAGGGTTTTATAACTTTTTAAGACCTGGGATTTTGGAGGGTGAGTAGCTATTTGGTTATGGGCTATGCTAATGAGTAATGAGTCACGGGTGACTATTAGTATTTGGTTTATAGATAATGTGTTTGGAGCAGATGGGTTTGGAAAAAATGGGATTGGGAGGGGATGCATTTAGAGAAGATATGTGTAGTAAAGTGGGCTTGGAGATTATGGGTATGGAGAAGTTGGAGTTGGGATTTGGAGAAGAGGAAAATTGAGTTTGTCCATACTCTATATTGACACATTTAGCTGTATTAAAAATGAACTTGCGATGGGTTTGAAGCAGATGAATCTGGTGATTATGGGTTTGGAGACCATGAATTAGAGTCTTGGAGAAGAGGCTTCAATGTAGTCAAAGGCGCAAGGCGCACTCGAGGCACAAATGGTCCATATTGCCTGAGGCGCAAGGCACACTTAAGGCGCACGTCCGAACGAAGCGAGGTGCAAAATACAAAATAATAAAAGTATACATACATAAATAAATAAACTAGTAATGTAAGAAATAAAACAAAATAACATATTAAAACCAATAAAAAAATGTTAAAACATAACCAAGTGAACTAGCAGAGAAACAATAGCACTAAACAGAACTAACAAAATTTGTATTCTGCCTATCACGTTTTTAGTAAAATTTAGTTTTTCAAGTTCAATTGTAGCCGACTTTGGCAACAGTGGAAATGGCTACGTCGCTCCTACTTGTATGAGGTAAGGGCTATCTCCGTCTCAAATTCTTTTGTAAAAAAATACATAAGGTGCGCGCGCCTTTTCTTTGTTGCGCATTCCTGAAAGGCGCACCTAAGACACGCCTTGGGTGCGCCCAGAGAAAGGCGTCTCGTCTAGTGAGGTGCGATGCGCGCCTCTGACTACCATGAGAGGATTAGTTTGGAGAAAGATGCATTTAGAATTTCAAGAAGATATGTAGTGGGGCTAGCCGCTAGCGCTTGCGTTTTACGTTTTTGGATAGGAAGTATAATATCCAGTATTCTAAATGCATTCATTAGATTTATTCGCTCCATAATGACACATTCAGCTGTAACAAATTGTATGAAATTTTGTATTTTGGATAGTTAGTCGCAATCAATGAAAGTTACTGGTTAAGCATGACCTCTTGACGAAAGTCTAATTATGTGATAGGATTACTGTAAAGTTTTATTGGCTTGTTTTTATGCACCAAAAGAACTACATGTGATAGGAGTACTGTAAAGTTTTACTGGATCTTGTTTTTATGTACCAAAAGAACTACACAGTTGCAATCCTCTGCCTGACAGTTCTTGGAAATTGTCAATTTTCTGAGTCAGAATGCTTTAATCACAATGTAGGGTTGATGGCATGTCCATGCTAAGAGATGCAAGTTTCCATGTAACTCATAATGATTTCCTTCATGTTCTTTCTATATTCCTGTCTGCAGGTGAATAGTGTGAGGCTACCACGTATTGTTGGTGATAAAAGATGTTTTTGTGGAACTGCTTTGATTGAATTCTCAGAAGAGGAGTCTGTCAAAATGGTTTTAACTAAAAGCTTAATTTATGCAGATGCAGAGCTGGAGTTGAAACCAAAGTAAGCATTGACTTTAATAATCCACATAAAACACACAAGACATTTTGTTTACTTCGCCATTATAATGTGCTTCTGCACCTATTCCAAATCTATTACTTTAATTAAATTTTGTTTGACCTCAAAATAAATAATTGTGTCATTTACTATCTCATAGCTTGTTCCTTCTGTATACTGTATCTGTATTATTATATTTATACCTTATGAGCTGTTTCATGGCATACCACGATTTGGTAGGTATGCATGATCTTTTAGCAAGTTAATTAATGGTTGACAATGTAACTAATGTTATGTAGTTCCTTGCATTATGATACAGTCTTCGCGATGTTGTTGTCAACTTGAAATTTTTTGTAATTATATTCTCTTGGGCCTGACTTTCCTGTCTGCGCAATTTAGGCGTCTCATGCCAACTGCTATACTCCATAAACTACTATTGCTTGGTGCACTTTTAAGTCAAGTCTTACTGTATATCAAGTTATATTAGTTCATATATCTCTTCAGGTTAATTGTGGTTGATATAAACACCATTTTCCAGAAAACTGTTCTATATGGGGTTGTAGGCTCTGCTTCAAGTAAAGGATTATTTTTCTTGCCAGTGTTGTGAACTAAATCTTAGATCCCTGTGCAAATTTAACTGCACCTTGTGCTTGCTCAGCTAGCTATCCATGCACCCAATTCTCACAAGCAGCATCTATAAAATTATAAATGCATTTAAAAAGAAATACTTTCCACCTTGTTAGGAAACTGTCAACTGTAAAAAGTACTGTATTGTATTTTATCCAGCAAATCTAGGAGGAAAAGAAACAAAATAACTTTTGTATAACGTTACCTTTTCATCTTGTTGACATGTGCGAGAGGAAACCGTTCCTTCCGTTTCTAACTCAAATGCATCTGTTGAAAAACACCTCCAACACAGTATATCACCTCTATCAATTATTTCTCATGATTAAGCTAATGTTCATTAGTAGTAGCATTGAAATGAAAGTGAATTTTGTATCATGTATTGATTTAGTTGTTTGAATACTTTCACTTCTTGTTTCTATCTTAGTCACATAATTTTGGCATGCATGAACTTATCTCAAATATTATATCAAGCAGTTTTACTTGTTTACCCTAAAATGGTCTTATATACTACATTAAAGTTCTCATATTAACTATTTTATACAGAAAAGATTTTGACGATGAAAGAGAAAAACAGAGGGAAGAATTTGAGAAAACTCGTCCTGATAAGAACAATTCAAATGGAAGGTTAGAGATTTTTTTTGTACTTCATCAGTTGTCCAGACTCCTGATCCTTACTCTATTCTTTATCCGTTCTTATGGTCTAACATCTGTCGTGGTTTACAATTATAGCTACCCGAAAGGCCTAATTGTGTCATTTAAGTTGAAGAGCATAGAACAAGTTTCAGAGGCCAATGAAAATGGAAAGGATAAAAAGATTATACATGATGCTGAAAAGGAGAATGGTGAGATGGTTGCTGAGGATCAAACAGTAGATGCAGAAAAAGAAAAATCCGCTGAAGATGTTAGAGAAGAGAAAAATGAGATGACTGCTGCAGATGATTCTAATGTCGTTGAACACAATAATTCATCAGAAGATGCTAAAAACGAGAGTGACGAATCTGCCAACCAGGCAAAAGATATTGCAGAAAAGGCTGCTGGCAATGAAAAGAATATACTCAGACGAGAGGATCTTAAAGTGGTCTTTCAGAAATTTGGAACTGTCAAGGTATAAATTGATTCAGTGCATTCTATCTTCTCGAAAATAGTCTCTTGTTCTGTTTATGTTCCCATAACTGCAATATCTGTTAATATCTTACGATTCACCAAAAAAGTCACTGTCCACCTGATCAGTATCTTGGTGTTAAAATGCTGCACCTAAGCAAGAGCTAAAAATTACATGGTGGGATATACATGATGGTGATCCACAATCTTCATCACGATCTTCATATTCTAAAAGGTCTATGGATTAAAACCATGATACTTGAGATTTCTAATTCGTGGAAGTAGTGTCATTTGTTTTATTGGTTGAGACTCCTAAAGGGGAATAACTTAATCCATGCAGGTTTTAAAACATAGTTACTAGGTACACCTAAAACCCCATCGAACCCATATCGGGTATGAGCGTTTCCGGTTCAGGGTACATTTCCAGATTGCTACGGTACTCGATTCAGATTGCTAAATTTCAACCATGTTACCAGTCAATCCAGAGATACGAAATAGTACTAGTGACTCAAAACAAATTGGAAAATTTTGAGATTCCTTGCCAATTGGGAATAGGGAGAAGGGTTGGACGTATGTGCAAACAGGGAGGAAGTCGAGAAATCGTGGGACTTCCACCATTGATAACATCCGAAACAGGGGTCAACCCTTGCTGCCAAGGAAGGGGAGGCATGGGTGCCTATAAAGAGGAACCTCACTACTGATATCTACGCAAGGAAGGCTCCCCTGCATATAAAGAGCACCCTCTGTTATTAACAAAGACAGCAACCCTTTTTTCAATGGGAAAATTTGTGCAAAGCTACAAGGGCTAACGCTGAGGAATGCATCCTTTCTTATGTATCTCCCATGGTTGAGGGAGGAAAACCCATTGCTGTGATCCAATGGAAGAGATCCAAGAAGCTTCCAATATATGTCAGGATACTCTGATGCCTTATGCGGCAGGCAAGTTACCAGTCTACAAAAAAGCCTTTTGTAGTGAGGACAATGAAGCCCAAATGCTCTCTTGAGATTTTCTCCAGAAAAATGGGTTACTCGTTTGCAAATTTAGAAGTGCTGATGATTGCCAAAGACTACCGAATGAAAGCCACTAGCTCTTTTGTGACAGGCTATTAATACTCAAACAATGGAGTCCTTGAGCAGACATGAAGATGGATCTATTGATCAATCTCTCAATCTGGATAAGATTGCTATTAATACTCAAACAATGGAGCCTTGAGCAGACATGAAGATGGATCTATTGATCAATCTCTCAATCTGGATAAGATTCCCTTCAATTTGCACTTGAAATTCTGGAGCAAACATATATTGGAAAGGATGGCTAGAGTGATTGGTAAAGCTCCTTTATATTGGCAAATGCTCACGCCTGTTCTATGTCGTGGGCAAGCGCGTACGCCTGTGTAGTGCAAGTAGCGCACCCAATCTATAACCGCACGGATGCGGGCACCTATTCTTGATACGCGCACATCCGATTGGCTCACTGCAAAAATGTGAACATCAAATTTTTTAGGGTCTTTCTAGAGATCATGGCATGTATAACTCTACCTCAATTATAATATAGCAAGTTCCAGATGGAGGATATATCAAGCAAAAAGTGGAGTATGGCCGGGCACTCCTTACCCTCATTCCAAGTGTTTTGGCCACATACTATCCTAATGCCCACTAACGGACCATGAGATATTTTGGAGGGGGAAATTTCTTTGGTGGATGTAAGGAGTGGGCATGAGTGCTATGTCTGGGGTGGGTAAACATAAGGGAGAACCAGTGTGTTAAAAATTAAGATTCATATAATCTTTTATAACTATCCATATTCATGAATGGTAAATTTTAAATAATTCATTATTAAAGATCTATCATCTGTGTTATTTCCATATGAAATAATATTCACATAATTTAAAATGGTTAAATGTTCAAGATTTACATGTATAGTTAGTCCATATTTGGTGCTATGCACGCTAGTTTTGGAATTAAAACTGGTAGTGAGGAAGATTGGGATTTCCTTCCATTCCTCCTGAACTATATGTCTTGCCAAAGATTCATGTAATAGTTTTGTAAAAAAAACCCAAACAAATCCTTATTGGATAAGGCTTGGTCTTTTTGAAAAGATCATTTGGATATATATATGATCAGTCTTACCTGGACCTCAAAATCTATAATTTAGCAAACCATTGCTATCCTTGTAGAATAATTTGTTGTTTGTGATCGTCTTTTCAGCCAAAGCTCTATTTCTAACTTGGAATAGTCTCTTAATTAATGTTATACTTCTTATAGATGCATCCTAGTTTTATTTCACATAAGCCACTAGACAGCTTCTCTAGATTTTATTATGATTTCCATATTTAAAATTATATTGCCTTATTGTAACCATTTTATGGTTGTTTTCTCTTGTGAAGTTTATTGACTTTAGTATGGGGGAGGAATCAGGATACATTCGCTTTGAGAACCCTGACGCTGCTGTGAAAGCTCGTGCAGCTGCTGTGCTTACTGATGAAGGTGGCCTGGTCGTGAAGAATAGCATTGTTACATTAGAACCCCTAAGTGGTATGCAACATATCTACCACAAATGCACACAATCATATTGAGCCCTGTATATCATTTTTTTTCTTCTGCCCCTGCATATCATCATCATCATACTGTGAATATGGCTGTTCGATTAAGAAGTGAGCTTGTATTATATGTGAAACTTTTTGTGGGGTGCCATCTGAGTAAGAAGTTGATTCACTTCATACAATCCACTGTGCATATATAAGATGTATAACCAAGTATCAAACGTTTTGATGTTTTGAAGTATATTTTTGTGACTACAAGTTCAACTACAAACTTTTGGTATTTGTGTTATGGGGGGGGGGGGGGGGGGGGGGGGGTGTTGTCAGTTGAAAGAATATTGTGAGAGTCACTAAAACCAATTAATATCTGTTGGACTTTTTTGCTTTGGTCTAAGCAGGGTCTGATCCTAAACTAGGACACACTATTGATATAGTTTAATCAGTTTTAATCATCTTATGGTGTCAAACTATTTTAGATACTTGGGTTTACCTCTTCATCATCTAAAATATGGTTTAGTGCCTTAAGTTATGTCATTTATAAGAAATTAAAAATAAAGTGAGTTGCTTGCTGATGTTTATTCCTGCATTTATCCTTTCCGTGGAAGCGACAAGCGAGAACATAGTCAAAATATTTCCATATTCTTTGTAAGAAAGTTTCAGACCTCTACACTCTATAACCACATAACTACATTCATTTTATGACCAATTATTATATGCAATACCTTTAAACTTTTGGAAATTTATATGCTTTTGCTGTTGCTGCAATACTTTGTTAATATCCTTCTCAAGAATGTTTTAGCTTGTAATAGAACATAGATGAAGGGTCTTGTTTTATGGTATCTGTTTGAACATTTGTAGATGTTGTGAATATTTTTTTTCCTAGGAAATTATTTCTTTAAAACTTCTTTTTATCATGATGTTTCTTCACTTCAATATTAGATGCTGCAGTACATTTATTTTCGTTATATATTTTTATTCCTCCATGGAATAGCCGGAATATATAGCGTAAACTTTCAACTTAGGTGTTAGGAAAATGTGTCCTGATACTTTTCAGGGTAAGGTGGTGTCAGAGGTTAAAAGTGGGAAGGGAGACCATGAGATGTCGTTTATTTCAACCAAATACAATGTCCCGAAAACCTACTAGACGATATGCTAAACTACAAGGCACGCACTCCAAAGATTGGTGCTGTGTCATGCTGTGTCAGACTGTATCAGACACAACACATACGCTCCGGCATACAACAGGTCAGGGCGAAACCAGTGCCAAGGCTGTGTCGCGGTGTTGACATGTTATATTGTATTTCTGCCCTTGCAACACAAGCTATAACTTAAAATCAGTTTTGACCTTAATTCATCTGTTACACCTTTAGAGTAAATTTAGTTACCTGCTAATAGTAACCACTAGATATGATTACACTACAGAATCTACCTGAATTCTAGTATTCGAGATGGGTTGGATCAGTTTCGGTGTCATTTTTAATTTTTATACTTAAATTTCAGGCGACGCTGAAAAGGAGTATTGGAGCTTGCTTCGTGGTGGTCAAGAGAAAAGTAGAGACTCTAGAGGCAATTACAGAGGAAGGTCTGTACCTCTTCTTCCTACTCTTTTATTAGTTCATTGCCACCCCAGAAGCCTAGTTTATCTTTACTGCATTCTCTTAAATTTTGCTTCAACTAGTTATGTTATGTATATTTTGCAGGGGTAGAAGTAACAGAGGGAGACAGTTCGACGGCAAGAGACATCGCCAAGGTGGCTATGCAGGTGATGGGCGTCGTAATAAGACACATAAGTCAAGTACCGAAAACTGAATTATTTTCTACTAAGACGTCTTGGTGAGATCACTCTAGCTATCGACAGCCCTTTTTTTTTTTGCTTCTCTTGAATCTTTCTGCAATAGGGAGCCATCGATTGGTCCCATGGTAGTAAAGACGAATTTTGTATGCATAACGGATGCGTTAGTTTGTACTATTTGTCTAATTATTATCTATGAATTAAACTTTGAGCCTGGGTGGGTTGTGGTAACTTGGAAATTCCATAGAATCTCATGAAATTGATTTCTTGTACTCGACCCAATGTCACCACCACCTACTTGGGGATGGCGACAAAACAAGACATTAAGAAGGTTGCCGAGCCTGTTTGCACCACTTGACTGGATCTTGATCTCCAAGATCTTTGTGGGGGCAGTAAGAATGAACAGTGTCCCCATCAAGAGAGGCTGGCCAACCAAATTCTAGTCCACACCATGATTGAGGAGTTCCAAGAGAGAGACATGAACATGTGGTTAAAGTTTTTGGGTCTTCTACCTGTCAGATTTTATACGGTTGTATTGTATTAAGAAGTTGGAACTTTCATAGAGAGCGTTTGATCCCAAGCTGCTGTTCCATCTGATTCTTGGCTCTCTTGATGAAATCTGCTTCCACATATTTGCATATTCTGCTCCTGTTGGACCTGATCTAGTCACTTGATGTCAAGTTTGCCTCCCGGATCCTTATTGGCTCCGTACTCTTCTAAAAGACGGTCTAGGTGTCCGGCTAGTTGCTAGGTGCCTGGTGTTCGTCCGGTGTCCGTCTAGACCCTTTGGTGTCTGTCCGATGCCCATCTACGTTTCCTGCATTTTTAGTAGCTTCTTTGGATTTTATTTATTTATTTTTGAACCACCTAGATGTAGGCGGCCGTCTAGATGACCGTCTAGGCGGGCTAGGTGTTAGGTTGCGGGTGTCCATCCGACTAGCGTCTAGCGTTTTTCACAACCTTGACTCCTTACTGGATCTAGATCTATTAGGAAAACCTGCTCTAGTCACTTGATGGCAACTTTGCCTCCCAGATCCTTATCGGGTCCGTACTAGATCTAGATCTATTAGGAAATGTCCTTATCGGGTCCTTACTGGATCTATTAGGAAATGTCCTTCCCATCCGGAAAGAAAAGAGTGTAGGACCATTCGATATACTTCTTCACCGTATACTAGTTGATAATTCTATTTTGGAGCGTTTGGAAATTCATACTCCTCCTGAATTGGTTCTATATATTGATCCATCACATTCACTATTATGTAATCTTGGTCATACAAAAACAATCCAAAACAACAAACATCCACAAGTTGAGGAAGATGTTAGTTGTTGTTTAGCATTTAAAAAATGGAGCTTTGGGAAACGAACAAAGCCGAAGTTATCAAGTCCTGTGTGTGTGACAAGAAAAGTGGATACCAAATCTATGAGAGGTCAGGATGGGGTCCCTTTGATAGATTCTGGGAAGGTTTGGTTGGGGAGATTACAAGAAATGCATTAAATATCACATGAAAGGAAAGGAAGAGGAGGGGAGGGTTGTTGGATCCCTACCACTATCATCATTCATCACTGCCACCACACTCATCATGGCCTAATAACAACACCAAGATGTAGTTTCCAATGTGTCATGTGCTCCAAAATTCTTGCCAAACCCCACCCCATGATTTGCTCCCTGATCTTCTTCATGTGTGCCCCCCAATGCACAACATGACAACAAGATCACTCTAATTCTGGAAGGAAAAAAAGGTTTACCCCGAGTTTCGATTTTCTCAACTAGATGAGTGACTAAGTGAATGCGTGCTCACCAAGAGTTTTGATTCTCCTCAACTTGATGAGTGACTGAGTGAGTGCATACAGTCTTGGTCTCCTATCTATCCTCAAAATTTCAGACCATCAAGCGACTTATGGTGAATTTGACTCACTGAATAATTTCTTCTATTTCTGCTATATTTGCGATGTAAGCTTTGGAATCATATTAGACAAATTATATATATATATATATATATATATATATATATAGAGAGAGAGAGAGAGAGAGAGAGAGGAGGTGCCAGTGAGGTGGTTATATGTCACCCTTCATGCTATCATCATGCACTTGCACACTTTTCGGTGTATGATAATAGCATGAGGGGTGACACATAGCCACCACCCATAGGGTGGCATCTCACCTCCCTTATTCTCGATATATATATATATATATATATATATATATATATATATATATATATATATATATATAGTGTTGCTATTAGCACTTTTAAAATATCATTCGACACTCCTCTTTAATTTTTTAATATTCGAATTCCAAATGTACCTCTGCATTAAATATGACATTAATTTGTGTAGGATGATATTTTAGGAGTGTCAATAATGTTAATACAGGGGGTAGATTTGAAATTCGAATCTTAAAAAATTAAAGAGGAATGCCGAATGATATTTTAGGAGTGTTAATAGCAGCACCATATATAGAACCTCAACTGTGTATTTCACTTTACGTTTTTTTTTTTCTTGCATTGACTTGTGTACATGATGTGTGGTAGTCCATGTGGTTGAGATGTTGGAGTGTTTGGATGCCAAAAATGTGTATTTCA
This sequence comes from Iris pallida, assembly GCA_029216955.1. Lineage (NCBI taxonomy): Eukaryota > Viridiplantae > Streptophyta > Magnoliopsida > Asparagales > Iridaceae > Iris > Iris pallida. The sequence goes on along the minus strand of JANAVB010006596.1, from coordinate 3,991,533 downwards.
ATATAAATATAAGACTCTTGTATTTCAATTTGTATCACCATTTGATATTTTTTTTGAAGGAAAAAAATGGAAAGAAGTGTTCTAGAGTTTGGCAAACAAATTGTATTTGGTTTAGTAGGAACGAAAAAAAAAAGCTACTCGTTGTTACTCTCACTTTTTGTCCCCGTCGATTCCCTCGGACAGCTCGATTCCCTCGAACACATTTTCTGTCTTACGAAAAAAAAAAATCATCGGTTTCGTTCCCAAATGTACAAAATATAATATAAAATAAAATAAGAAGGAACCAGTTCTTGTGAAACTCCAAATACTTTTATTTTCAACTGAAAGAATGCTTATGCTTATATTTTGAGTTCTTACTTAGGTCCCATGTGGAATTTTGTGTTGATTATTTTGGCAAGTGGACAGTCAACTTATGTTACAAATTGAAGTTGGTATATGTGTCATGTCCTGATATTAGGGGTGAGGATTATTCGATTTTGGACCGAAAATCGAACTGACCGAATAATAGATTTGGTTAGGTTTAAAAAAAATTTGGTTTCGTTTAAATTTGGGTTTCGGTTTCGGTCCAAAACCGAAAACCGAATAAGATATATAGTAACTAAATATAACTTAGAATATACCTCTAGCATATATATATATATATATATATATATATATATATATATATATATATATATATATATATATATAAATATATATATATATATATATAGAGTAAGGATTAACATTTTCTCATTTTTGCATCCTTCAAGTATCTCCTCTTTCACATCCGTTGGATCTTGTTTAAGTTATCTAATCTTAGCCGTTGATTTTTTAATGGTTAAGATTAGATAACTTAAACAAGATCCAACAGGTGTTAACATGGGGATGCTTGGAGGATGCAAAAGTGAGGGGATGTGGTTCCCTCCTTATATATGTGTGTGTGGATCGGGAGCCCCGTGGGAGCCGCGTTGCCTCGACTGTTGGATCGAGCGGGCGCGCGCGCGCGGCCCCCTCGATCCAACGGTGCAGGAGGCGGCGGGTCTTTTGATCCGCCTCATATATATATATATATATATATATATATATATATATATATATATATATATGGAGCGGATCAAAAGCCCCCCTTAGAAAGCCCCCCAAAAATTCCCCTCACTCTAATTCGTAATATTAATGTTAATGTTAATATTAATGTTAATAATAATGTTAATGTTAATATTATTTATGCCTTTGCAAATTGCGGTTCGATTTGATTTGTTTATGGGTTATTTCGATTCAATTTTTGGTTATTCGAATTGGTTAGAATTGAATTAACCGTATGCTTGCCCTGATATATCTATAGTTAGGATGTAAAAGTTGTACATGGTCCCTTCTCTACATAGATATTATTTATGCCTTTGCAAATTGCACACAGAAGGAACAAACTTTTTGGAAAGGACTAATCTGCTGCTCTGTGTATAGGGGTCCCCTCCCCTCCCGTTTGCCCGTCTGTCTGAAAGGTACATATCAATCACTGGAATTTCTGAAGTCATGGCCTCACATCAATCATAATCATCATTAGAGATTTATATATAGAATGACTAACCCTAAGTACAAAATGGAATAACTAACAAGTACATATGTACTGTTCATTAATTAATTAGAAGAAACCAAGTAAAAACAATAAAAAAGAAAAAGGAAAAACAACTCCGTCCAATGTGTAATTACAGGGTCCATATTTCACGACGCATCAGCCCTCTCGAGAAATTATTCACTGAACCGGGCTTCGTGCAGAGCCCCGTTCTGTGCACATTTTTCCTCGTTCACTTGATAACATAGAAATGATGATGGACTCTTCTGCATGCACTCATTTTTATGTCATCAAGTGAATGAGGAAGAACGCGCACGGTGAGCCCGGCTCACTGAATAATTTCTCCTTCCTTTCCTTGTGATTCTTGTATCCCTCCAAACGCTCTAGCCAGTAAAGGACCAAAATAGGAGAAGGATGGGAGGAGCCGATAGGAGGCAATGTAAGTTGGCGAATAAAAGAAAGGAGGGCTACCTGTCTAGATCTAGGCTCTCTTCAACGAACGAAGGTTGCTATAAATGGTAAGTCAAAAATGCAGGCTGACTCAACTATACAAGCAACAGGGAGATTGACGCAACCGTCGAGAACAATTTTGTAAGCAGTTGACAATGACCATTAAGGCCCGATAGAAGCAGTGTCAATGGGGTGGTCCATAGCCAAAACTGGAAAGACTAGGGCGAGGAGGATCGACTACAGGGCCTTCTTGGTATAAGTCTCCCCAGTAATTTCAAATGCAAAACTTGTGACTTGGGCGTCGATATGCTCATTAGAGGACATATGGAAGTACTCACTAGTACTATGCAACATCGATGCTCGATCGAGTTACGAACTGGTGAACGCCAATGCCTGGAGCACCTGAGAGCGAAGGGAGGCATGTAAGTCTTCCCAAGAGAGAATGACCCCTCTCCCTTTACAATATGCTAAGTTTACAACCAACCATTTACAACCTTCTTACAACCTACACTCTTTCTGCTAACATGGTCTCACCCGGCCCCATCCGACCCCACCTCTCCCCTCTCTCCTCTAATGAAAATCGGCCACATGGCGGTTGTAACCCCCTTAGTTGTAAGGGGGTTGTAGGCATAGCAAAGCCCCTCTCTTTAACTTTGCCTTGAAAGATGACATACTTGAAAGGGGTTCTTGGACCTTCAACGACCAACTAACAATCACAAAGCAGTGAGGTCCGAACACTAGTTTTGAGTAGGATTGACTGTCTGAAGTGTCGATCTGAATTCAGTTACCCTAGTGATCCATGGTGCTTTAGAGTGCATCTTCTATCATGAAGACAATTAACTTGATAGGTAGGCACTCCGTTGGAGATGGATCTCCGGATGGCACAAAGCCTTGGATTTCGAAGTATGGTGGGCTAGATTAGTTTGGGGTGGACTAACTATGGATACGCTTATATTAAAAAAAATAACATGAAAAAAACCAAAAAAAAAGTTTGGGGGGGGGGGGGGGGGGGGGGTGCTGGAGCCCACCCCAGCCCCCTGGTAGCTCCGCCAGTGGACTAGAGTGTCCTGAGGATATGGAGATGGAAGGTGAAGCGGTATCGTCTCATCAGTCATTCCTTGAAGCGATGATTGGAGACACAGAGAAAGAAGCGATGGTTGTGGAAGTTCATAATGATTGCCAGACTAAAAGTCACATCGGAGAGAGGAGAATGTCAAGGTTGCTTGACTTGACATCATATATATCCCATATGTGGTTCTTCTGAGTTAGTGGTCTCGTCGGTCCGGAGAAAACGACACCTCAAAAAAAAAAAAAAAAAAAATTCCATGCAATCCCTGTGATGAAAATGCAACTAGCAAACCCACCAATCTTAGTTAGTGCAATCTATTTAGGGGAGAACATATACTCTACATATTCACAAACATCCAACACTTGCCTTTTCTCATAAAACATATACCGAAGGAGGACATTTCAGTTATACATATCAAGAAAAAGACCTCATCAGTCCCAAATCGTAGAGGAGCTTCTCCGACCTGGTCCTGAACAGGCTGCCGAGGGAGAACCTTCTGCCACCTTCTTGAGACGGAGACGTCTTGGAGTCCGCGTCCTCCCTGACGCTGAGCACCGTCTCCCCGATCTCGTTCCTCACCGCCTCCACCGTCCGTGCCTGGACGGGACAGGACCCCGAGGCGTTGCTCACGTAGAACACGTTGGCCGCCTGAGACCCCCTGGTGGAGACCTCCGCCCGAGTCACGCTGAGCCCGTGCTCTCTGAAGATCCTGGTCACGTCGGACAGGAGGCCTGCGCGGTCCTCGATGCAGATCTCGAACCTCAAGCCCTGAGCCATACCCGAAAAATTAGGACAGCGAGAGTTTTTAGTTTTTAGTTTTTAGTTTTGGTATTTCTGTATCTTATTATTACGAAATACCTCGGTGATTCTCCTTCTGATCGCGGCTTCTAGGCAGTGAATTAGCCTCTGCCTCTCTCCTTCCGAGCTCACCGGACGTCCGTCGATGTGCCTAATGTAGTACTCCTACATTTGTGGAACAATGAGCAATTAAGATTTTGTAGGATATTTTCGCGAATGTAGGCTATTCATTTTCTACTAGTTCCTTGTTCTTCCTCTTCTCTTCTAGTATAGTGGTCACTCATGGAACATCATAACCATCAATCCATCATCATTATCAACAAGAACAACGGAAAAATTACAAGTGAAGGCAAAAGTGCAAAAAAATAACAAAACAACAACTACATTATAACTTCAAAAATAAAACTAAATAATGCACGTTAACAAACAGTTCCTTGAAAAGAAAATTTGAAACTTATGGGGATATGCAAGTGATTTCGATTATCGAGTAAGATGCAAAAGAGAAAATGGCCAAAGAAAGCTTATGGGGAATGCCAAATTCATTTATAACTCAAACAATAAAGCATAGTTTACAGTATCGGCCGATATCCGATACCAGTTTGGCAATGTTCCAATCAGTTACCGATTGATACCGATACTAACCGGTACCGACATTGGGGGTCGCTTCTTCGGTCAATTCAACAAAAAAAATTGAACGGAAAAGACAAATCAGCAAAAGTTTAAAGCATAATAAGATTGTAAAAGTATGTAAATTTTCAGTAGTTTTCTCGATTTTATTTTAACTTTTTAACCGTCTAAATCTAGACGACGGGTGTCTGTCCGACTAGCGTCTAAGCTCTATTCACAAGAACAAGACAGAAAATTGTTTGGGACGAGTTGAAAGATCACCTGGTAAGCTTCAGGACCTTCGGATATAACAGTGCCATGGAACACAACGTACTGCATATCTGTCAGAGTGCAGACAGTATCAAAGAGCAGCTTCGGCCGGTCCCTGCACGTCACGTACACCACCGTGTACCCCCTCTCCGTGCAGCTCTCGACGGAGACGACGGCCTTCGTCCTGTCACCCCCGCCGCCCTCCGATTCGTCGCCATCGCCCCCGTCCATGTCGTAGTCCCTGTCGGCATACATCATCTGGTGCAGCCTCCTCTCCGTGTGCGTAGTACCGTCCACCGACACCGCGGTCTTGGCGGCGCCCTGCCCCCCGTCCCCTCTGAGGATGTAGCGGAGCAGCCGCTTGATCTTCGCCAGGCGGTCCGCGTCGCCTATCGGGGCTCGGGTGGCCTCGTCCGTGATGTAGACCACGGAGGCCATCCTCGAGTTGTGAGTCCACACCTCCGCGGCGACAATGTTGCACTTGAGGTCGGTCAGGACCGCGAAGATCTCCGAGAGGAGGCCCGGCCGGTCCCTCCCGGTGAGCTCGATGGACGTGTGGTTCGAGGCCGACTGGACCCCGACCGATCTCTTCCTCGACCGGAAGCTGAATGCTCTCGCTGCTAACGACTGCAAGGAATTAGCATAATTACTTCTCTTTTGGGAAGCATGGACACTTCAAACGTTAGTATTTTGTTGCGTACTCGTCGTGTCAGATACGTATCGGACACAAAACAAAAACTCCGAAACAATTAGGATGCGCCAAAGTCAGTGTACGTGTCTCTGCATCCATATTATGTCGTGTCTTATCTGTGTCCGTGCAATGCAACACAGTCCATAACAGAAGGAAACATCCCGGAAATACGTACAGCAACATAAAACAACCAACTCCTGCTATGAAATTTTGAGAAAGTAGAAAAATCAAAGCGACCGATGGCTTCTTGAAGTCATCAATTGCTCCTGATTTATGACGGAATTTGATACGCAGTTGCATATTTGGACTATATTTTCGAGGAAGTGTGGACACTCCAAAAAAAATTGCACCATGACCGTGTCTGTGTCGTGCAAGACATGTACAGGATGCGACACATACACTCCAAATTACACGAGTGAGTGCGTGCCATAACCATTACCGTTCCCCTATCATGTCGTATCTTTATTTGTGTCGGCATAATACTGATTGTCAACATCACTAGCTTGGAGAAATAACTAACGACCCTGCTACATTGCCCACGGCATGTGGCGACCTTCCATTGGCCCCTGGCCCGGGTTTTAAGGGAATGGGACCTTGTGACAGCAGAGGGGCCAATGGTTGACTGTCACGTGGTTCTGCGGTCACGTCCGCGGTCACAAACGGCAGACAAAATATTAACTCCCAAATGTCATTCTTTGAGAGAGAGGATGGGATCAAAATGATCAGCCAAATTAACTCTCAAACGTCTAAGAGAGTTGAGAATTCACCTGTTGAATGCCATCGATGACTTTGCCATCGCAGAGCTTATTCCCATCTTGGTCTACAACATGGAACACTGCAACCAACAACAAAAAAAAACCCAACAAATATTAACAACAAATATATATATATATATATATATATATATATATATATATATTTGGAACCAGGTAAATTATTTCTGGAATCGCTCTCACTGGGATTCAAACTCCTGACCACTCGGGCCGCATGCATCTCTCTTAACCACTAGGCTAGAGGTCATTTGCTATATATAATTTCTGGAATCGCTCTCACTGGGATTCAAACTCCTGACCACTCGGGCCGCATGCATCTCTCTTAACCACTAGGCTAGAGGTCATTTGCTATATATATATATATATATATATATATATATATATATATAAAGGGGATCTAGATTCTCGCTATTAAACATCTATGAATGTTTCCAGCAGTATTGAATTCGTGTTTTTGGACCGTACAAATTTTTTTCCTTAACTACTCAATTTTTCATAAAATTTTGACTAATTTGTACCATCCAAAAAAACAGATACAACTAATGCTATTTCGAGAACATTCGAAAATGTTTAATAACAAGTATTCTTATCCTTCTTTATATATAAAGAAGAGTAATTACCATCCATGAACCAGCCCCATCAGAGGAAATGTAAGCCCTTTTGATGGTGAGGTTCAACTCACTCAGGACCTGCACAACATCCAGCAAACTCCCATGCTTGTTAGCACTGTCCACCTGCAACAAACAAAATAAAAAAAAATGAATGAGAAGCCCTAAAATAACATTATATTGAGAACACTAACAAAGAAAATTGGAGAGTTGCAAAAATTGACTGACCTTCACCAATGTGGCTACATCACTTGAAGTGTTATCCACTGTGACCCTGCAAAATTAAGGAAAGAAGAAAAAAGAACACCCTTAATTGGAACATGACCCATTAAAAAAAACAATAGAAAAAGGCCCAAAAAAATAGAAAGAAGAAAATTTCTCAATTCTGAACAGAACATAGCTATTCCAAAAGAGGGTTTTTCCTCTCTTTTTTTTCCTGTTCATGACCAACCAAAAAGTTTGAAAACATAACCAAACTAACAACAAAACTATTGCAAGAACCATACTAAAAGAAGGAAATAAATTCAATAGCAAAGAGAAAAGAGCTGTTGATGACTAATGAAAAGTTTGGAAAAAAGAAAAGACATGCACACTAAGTAATATATAGCTGGGAAAGCTACTAACCTTGGTGGGTTCATTCTGAGGACAAGCTTCTCATACTCATCCTCAACATCAATTGGAGGAGACCCACAGCCCATCATGGTGATGATGGTAGAGAAACTTAAGGAATAAAACAATGAGAATGAAAGAAAGGGAGAGAGAGAGGCTTTCAGTGTTCCTCTTCCTGTAGATTGATGTACTTTAGTTTTTTATTTTCCCCCTTGTGCTCATGCACCTCACCTCTGTCTTACCACTCACTATTTATTGTTGGTTAAGAGAAGTGTGTGCACTTTTTTTTTCTTGATTGACTGCTGTTGGCCCTTCAGATGGCTGAAAGAGGAGGATGGCAGGAAGAGAGAGAGAGAGAGAGAGAGAGATGTCTTTCAGTCTTTGTTTGCATGGAAGGTGGGTCAGCAAAGACTCACCATACCATACTACAAATTTGGGATATTTTGTAAAACCTCCCCTAAATAATGGGCTAATTTGCGAAATATCCCCTAAAGATCTCGAATTGGTAAAACCCCCTTTCCGTCAAGACGCTGTTTGATTTTGGGTGACGTGGCAATCCGTGTGTGTTAAAATAAAAGTTAGACGAAAATACCCCTGCGTACGTGGCAGGGGTCCTCCAACGGTCTTCTCTCTCTCTAAAGGAGGAAACACAAATTATTATATTTACAGTAAGGAGGAAACACAAATTATTATATTTACATGAAAATAACAGCATTCAAACATCCAAATGAAGAATTTAAAATTTGTATTATAATGCATGTTTAATATCAAGTAACAATGAATTTATACGTAACAGTACTGCGAGCATGCATCATTCTTCATCTACTACGACTGCTCTACCACCACCACGAGCTCTCCTCTTAATCTCATCGACGAAAGCCTGCACGTTCCGGTCCGACGAGCCTCCCTCCGCCACCGCCCTCGCCGCCGCCTCCCTCAGCTCCGCGCACCTCCTCCTGATCCCCTCCGCCCTCCCACCGGCTGTCACCTCCGCCACGCGCCTCCCGAGCTCCTCCCTCCCCACCGGCGCCCCCAGCCTCACCCCGACCCCGTACACGTCCACCAGGAACTTCGCGTCCGTCAGCTGGTCCCCGAACTGCGGGTACGCCACCACCGGGGTCGGGGTGAGGCTGGGGGCGCCGGTGGGGAGGGAGGACTTACATCAGAACAATCTCTTAAGAGTGTATATAACTTCCTCCCTAACTAACATATGGGGAGGGGTGCACCGTTCCAGTCGCTCAAGCACTCGAGCAGGGGATCAATCACCTTCCCCTGAGAAATCGCAGCAAACACCTTGTCGAACTCCTCCCCCGGCGACCGGACCTCCTCCCCCGTCAGGAACTCGGCGCCGAGCTCCTCCCTCACGAACCGGTACAGGGGATAGGACCTGCACTCGCGGATCCTGTTGGCGATCGGGGCGGTCCCGCTCGCGACGCCGAGCCTCGCCGCCTCCACCTCCTTCGGCAGCACGGCCTTCAGCTCCTCCTCGAACCCCACGATCTTGTGGAAGACGGACGACGACGAAGTCGTCGTGCCGCCGCTGGCGAGCGCGTGCTCCACGAGGACATGGCGAGGTCGACCGCGCTCTTGACCGCGCCCTTGAGGTTCTCCTCCAGGTGGCCGAGGTCGACGGCCTGGCAGAGCGCCACCAGGAAGGTGGCGGACATGAGCTTCAGGATCTCCACCGCCTCCGCCGTCTTCCTGGACGAAATGAGCCCCAGGGAGTTGACGTCCTGGTTGTGCTGCTCCGCGCTCTGGACGTGGTTGGTCACCGGGTTGGCGAGGTACTGCAGCTCGGAGCAGTAGGAGGCCATGGCGATCTCCGCCCCCTTGAGCCCGTAGTCGAGGCTCGGGTTCCTGTCGCCGGAGAGGTTCGAGAGGAGGCCGTTGTTGTAGAAGTCGTTGACCAGCTCGGACATCTGGGCGAACATGAGCTTCCCGATGGCGGCGAAAATACCCTGCAAATTTGAATGCTGTTATTTTCATGTAAATATAATAATTTGTGTTTCCTCCTTACTGTAAATATAATAATTTGTGTTTCCTCCTTTAGAGAGAGAGAGAGAAGATCGTTGGAGGACCCCTGCCACGTACGCAGGGGTATTTTCGTCTAACTTTTATTTTAACACACACGGATTGCCACGTCACCCAAAATCAAACAGCGTCTTGACGGAAAGGGGGTTTTACCAATTCGAGATCTTTAGGGGGTATTTCGCAAATTAGCCCATTATTTAGGGGAGGTTTTACAAAATATCCCTACAAATTTTTTTTAGGTTAAATTTTAGGAATATTTATTTTAGGGTCTCACATATATATAGATATTAGGGTTTTGGTGTAGAAAATGACCGATGTTAGAGTTTGGATCTCAAAATTACCGTTCACGTAGGCTAATGAACAGTAATTTCGAGATCCAAATTCTAACGTCGGTCAATTTCAAAATCCAAACCCTAATATCCATATATATGTGAGACCGTAAAACTAAATAACCCTAAATTTTAATAAATATTTTAGCAAATATTTACTTTCTAAATGTTGAAACTTGCATATATTCTTACTACTTTTTAAATTAGTAAATGCGTCCATTTTTTGGTAGGGAACAATAAAATTTTAAGATATACCCTTATTCTTTTAACATTCTTTTTGTTGGTTATACAAGAGTGAGGGCAATTTGCTAATTAAGAAAAATAGTGGAGGTATATGATAGTTTCAACATTTATAATGAACACATTTGCTACAATATTTCAATTTTAATTTGATACATTCGTTTTTTTTTCAATTTGTTACCATAAATTTTAATATTAGATCGACAACTTAATATGTCAACTATAATTGCATAATTTAATACCTAAATAATATTAGCAGAAAAAAAATTAATGACAAAAATACTTCCATTTTCTACCCTTCCCCAGTGGAGGTGACGACAACAACAGCGAGATAGCAGCGAATGCAGTTGCAGCCGACGACAATAGACTGGCGGTGGCAGCGATAGCAATGGCTATGACAGTGGCAACATCAGTGGTGATGGCAACAACGAGACAGCATCGAAGGCAGCGTGGAGCGGTGGTGACAACGAGGGAAGGGGGATAATTTGGGAACAAAAATTATATATTTGTTTTAAGAAAAAAATTATTTATGACGGAAGGTATCAACTTGAAAGTAACTAAATAGTTGATGAGATCATGTGAATTTGTATTCTTTTTTGCATATAGGTCCCTATATGGTTATATCTATCTTATGTTTATTTAAGTCCTCCATATTTTATTATTTGCTTAGACATTTAAGCAAATAGTAAGTAGTGTGACAAGTCTGTCTTGATAGTGGTTGGGTAAAAATTAAATTAATTCTTAATTCTCAGTCTACTGATTCACACATGATATCTCACATGCTTACAGTGGGTTGGAAGAGGAGGATGAATAAGAAGTGGAAGGACAAAAAGAATTATAAAAAAATTATTTAATTTGACCAAATGTTTCTAGTATAAGTTGTGAGAAGACATGACAAAGAACATTGATGGTCCAACGGCATGTTAGCTACACTAAAACAATGAATGTCAAAACCATACTCATTCATTGGTAGAAATTTAAATTTCTACACACATAACAAACACATTGAACAAATTATCATATTTGCACTATTTATTTATTTTGGAGATCAGACTGCAAATTAAATCATTTATAAAGATGCTATTTTCTATTATTATTTTTTATCTTTAGGTATCAATTGCACATATATAATATATGTTCCAACTTTATATCGCTTGTTAAAAAGAGTCTTATAACATCCTATAAATATGTACTCAAAATATCTTAAATAACTATTCCATTGAGTTTCATTCTAACATGTTATAATAAAAGGATTCATAATTCCATTAATAGTTATTAAACAAATAATTTTTTAAGAGAGTTGTATAAAATGAAGTTGAGCTAAGGGACTTTTATGCAAAAACCCATATGTAGATTAATAGAAGGGAAGGTGGTATGCAGTACATATCACTATATCTGGTCCTTGATGCAGATCTCCCATGTGGATCAGGTGGACTGCATTTGTTACTTTTGTACATTGCTTCCTCTTTACAATGTTCACATCCCATATTAATTGTGGAGGAGATTCTTCTTTGAATCACCATATCTAAGTAAATATTTTATAGTCCTTTCTCTATTAATTAACTTGTGGATTGGCTTCACATAAGTACATGGCTACTTTTCTCCCTCTTGCATGGAATCTGGTATGCAAAGTTGGTTGCAAAGTTAATATATAGAAGTACATGGCATTTAAATTGAGAGGTATCTGGCATTTAAATTGCTCTAGGTAGTAGGAGGATGCCCAAAGGATTCTCTTAGGTGGGGAGATTGAATTGTTCAACTCTTTAGGAAGGTTGATCTCCGATTGTTTCTAGAATAACAGTCCTTAGATGTTTATTTTTGAACCATACACATTAGTTTGATAACTATTCAAGTTTGAGTAATTCTATAGAGACACACTTTTATTGACATATTTTGTTGACACACTTATGTAGCAGGTGATTTGGCAGGTGATTTGGCATTCCATGTCACCCAAATTAATTGAGGGCTTATTAATTATTATTTTTTTGTATGTCCAATTTTGTATGTATGGAAGGTTTCCAATCTTTGGCATGTGTTACAATTTTGCATTGCCAATTAATTATTCACTTGCCAAAATTGTCCATGTCCATTTAATTAGTTCATGTGTTGCAATTTTGCATGGCCAATTAATTATTCACTTGCCAAAATTGTCCATGTCAAATTAATTAGTTCACAATCCATGCAAAAGATTCAATCTTCTTGCATGTATAGAATCCAAGCAATCCACCCTCGTCAACTTGATGAGCAGGCTCCAACGAAAGTAAAATAATTTTGTACAAAATTTTAAAATAATTTTCGTAAGATTTTGAACTAATCTGTACGGTCCACAAACAGAAGCAACAACTATTATTTCGAAGACATCCAGAAATATTTAATAGCGGAGATCCCAGTCATATTTATATCATGAGTATATTCTAACTAACTATACTATAATATGTTCTTTCTAGGATGGGTAATAAGATTTGGGATATTTTAGCAAATATCTCCATTCAAAATATAGAAAGTAGAATATATCCATAATTTTTTTTTAAAATAGCAAATGCTCTCATTCCTTTTTATGGAACAAAAAAATTTTAAATTTTAAGCTTAGTTATGATTGAATATATCTATATTTTGAATGGAAAAATTTGCTAAAATATCTCATAAAATTTTAAGCTTAGTTATGATTGAATACTATATTAGCAATTGTTAGTTCTTATCTTGCACGTACATAACACTTAAATTAATAATTATATGTACCATCCGTAAAAAAAAAAATGCTCAGCCGTCGGGATGACCACCCGTGTGGAGACTAGCCTTAGCACGGACCGCTTTCGCCTTCTCTGACCTGAATTTGTACTCAGGAGTGGTCATCTCCTCCTACATCTTCTAGAAGAATTCATCCTTCAGCCACTTGCACTAATTTCCAGAAAGCATGGCCAAAGTTTTCTAGTCATTGATCGCATCCTTTAACCTTTTGCTAGGACTTAAGTATTTCCTCCAATATTATAAATACAACACACTCCATAAAAAGAATAGAGTATCTCCCTGGCCTTCTCCATATAGTCTTCTTAGTAAGTTAGGCGACAAGACAAAGTAGTATAACCTATATAACATAAGAGCTCTCCCGAGAGTATATACGGTGGGGTGAGATCTCGGAATTGAACCCCACGGGAGCGGCTGGGTGGCAGTGACCAGGGCTCGCTAGCGGATCCAGAATTATAATGGGATTCGGAGACAACGCCTTCAAAATAAAAATTGGAGTATAATAATATGTTAAAAATAAAAATTTACTGGAGGCCCCGCCCCCCCAGTCCCTACTATGTGGATCCGCCACTGCAGGGAATGAGGGGAAAGGTCAAAATGGTGACCGCCTTTACAAAATGTCAAAACTGTGGGCAAACAAAAAAATAATGACCAAAACCACCCAAACATCCATAAAAAAAAAACCCAAGCACAGGCTCGCTAAGTCTAGACCCAGGGATGTCTAAACCATAGCCTTTCCCACATGGCGAATGATCTCCGCAAGCAGCAGCGCCTCAGTGAATATCCAAGCCTCGAATCTAGCCTTGTTGCGATTCTTCCAGAGTACCCACACAATTGCTGCCGCAACAGTCCGTATCTCTTTACGCATCCCGGTCGCGCCCCAAGCCTGTAACTGCCCAATGATTCCCGCCTCCTCGCTCCTCATCATGTACAGTCCGTGTATATATATATATATATATATATATATATATATATATATATATATATATATATATATATATATATGTGTCACCCCCATGCAATCATCATGTACTTGCACACTTTTCGGTGCATGATGATAACATGGGGGGTGATACATAACCACCACCCATAGGGTGGCACCTCATCACCTCCCTTATTCTCTCTCTCTCTCTCTCTCTCTCTCTCTCTCTCTCTATATATATATATATATATATATATATATATATATATATATATATATATATATATATATATATATATATATATATATACACACACACACACACTGGTGCGGATCAAATTTTGCGGGGTTGTCCCGCCAAAGCTCCCCCTATACCACGGCAGGAGGGTCCGCATGGAGCCCGTGCGTGCGTCCGCTCGATCCAGCTGTCGAAAACGACGGGACTCCGTGGACGGGTCTGCCCAATTCTGAGGCCGTGAATCGAACGTTGAGCGTCAAAGGAATTGCAAATGAGACTCCCCGTTGGTTTCTTAACCTTCTTGCAAGTCTTCATGCTGGTGTGGTTTGAATTAAACTTTAGTCACTCCATGCATATTTGTACTCAAGCATCATACAAACTCATCACCCATCAAAAGTTTAGTCAGAAATTTATGTATGACAACAACTCACAAAGCATAATAGTGACATCATCTGATAAGTATCACCGTTACCAAATCCTCCCTATGTTATAGAGTTGAAGTTGAATTACTTGTTTGACATTCCAAGCTTCTTTTCCTGAGCTCATCTTTATATAATTCTATGTATCTAAAGAACTATAGATTGATGTTGTTAGGCCTCAAAAATATTTTAAAAAAAGCAAGAACCATACCAAGTTGTGTTGAAATTAATGGTAGTTGCAACTTGGATACAATTAATAAAATGAACCGTCTCAGTTAACTAAAGCAGCAATCTTGAACTATAAAGTTCTGTATGTAGAGTAGACTTTTTATATAATATATACATACTGAACCCTAATGTGTAGATAGAGGGGGTGCAGTGCACATTAAATCTCCCTCTAAATACTAATATACAATAGAAGGACTGTCAAATAGTGAAAGCAGGATTACTTTTTAAACTATATAGCCTAGGTATATCAAGTTGCATATTTGTCTGTTGTAGCCCAACCTATATAAATAAGAGAATCACCTCTCTCTCTCTCTCTCTCTCAAAAAAAAAAGCTTAGACAAACACTTTTAGCAAAAAAGGACCCGTAGCTTAAAAAAATTCTCGCATTTTTATTTCGGCACAGTTTACACCAATTTGATTTATGTCGTTAACAGACGTTAAATTATACCTGAAATGACGATTATACATATGCAAAAACTCCTCCTCCCATTCCCCCCCCCCCCCCCCCCCCCCCCCCCCCCCCCCCTCTTCTCTCTCTCCAGCAGCACTCCATCTTTCTACGTCGACGGCGGGTGGCGGTGCAGCATGGATGGGACGCAGGTGAGGGCGCGGGGAGGAGGGGGGGAGTGAGGGTGGCCAACGCCGGTGGAGAGAGGAGGGGATGAAGGGTATTTTGGATATTTTAAAAAAAAGTACAATCATTAATTTTCACTCCAAACGTTTAGTAGACGGGACATTTTAGTTAAAATATATATTACGGAAGAGTTTAATCGCTACAAACATATAGTAGGCATTATTTTACGAAATATATATGTTTCGAACTTCCGACCACTTGGGCCGCATGCGTCTCTCTTAACCACTAGGTTAAAGGTCATTTGCTATATATATATATATATATATATATATATATATATATATATATATATATATATATATATATATAATAATAATAATAATAATAATAATAATATGATATCCCTGCTCATGAACTGTTGTAAATAGTGATATATGCATCACATTGTACCTACATATATTAAAAGCAACATTGGAACAGTGATGGACCAACCATGTGCATGCATATTTGAGCTGAGGAGAGGTTCAGAAAACAAAAACATGGTGAATACTGTATAGTGGCCAAGCGGCGCCTCTCAACCAAAGGAGTGCCCTATTTTTAACAGTAATCCATGTGTATCACACACCGTGGAGGTTGTCAGAGTGGATCATGTGCATGTAGGATAGGTGCGTGTTCCACTCTGGTTCTCTTCCCTGACGCCAAAGAGATGCGGTGTTTCAGTACATTTTTCATATCTATCTCGTACACATGCATGGCACCATATTTTGGATATTTATCGTAATTGTTGTTGACAGAACCGGTGGTCCAAGGTAAGTCTGACAAGATTTCGGATTTGAACAACTCCAGATTCAGCATGGATTCAACGGAATCGTAATAGAGGTCGAGGTCGCATGCATGCGACCCTCCATAATCGATCTGCAATAATAGTCAATGGACAACCAAAATTAGCTTCGGATAGGACAATCCAACACCATGGGCCGGCCCTGATTGTTGATAAAAATATTGGACTCTTAGAATTTCATCTCTCGTAAACTTCAACTTCATCTTGATCTTTAAAATGCCATCTCTCCTAAATTTCGACTTTACCTTGGATCTTTAATTTTTGCGATGTCCGACGTAACGTACGAAACTTTGTGCACACTGCGCGACATATCATTTTGGTCCACTACCTCCAATTTTCTCACACACCCCACGCCTCCCCTGCGGTTCGATTTCGAGACCATCCGCCTTGCCAAGGAGATTATGTCTTCCCTCGGACCACAAGAGTCAGTTGAGTTCGGTTCACCTTGATCTTGTTCCTAATTAGAAGAGTGCTTCTAATTATAATTAGTGCCTGATTAGTTTCTTGAGAGCAAAGTAAATGATTACGGAGATTAGTGATTATATGATTAGCAGCATCTTGATCTCTGAACTCTCCATCTTTTCAAGAGAGTAATATTTGTTGTTAACTTAAAGATAGCAAAGCATCAAGTTTATCACCCTTCTTAGAGCATCCTTAATAAGGCTCATCCTCGTACCCAATTTTTACATTCAAAATTTTGAAACTTATTTTGTACAATAATAAGTCTCATTTCTATTTCCAATTTCGGTTCGATCCCATCTATAGGTGGTAAGAATTGGGCCTCTCTAGATTGTAGAAACTTATTTTGTAGAATAGTAAGTTCCAATTTGGAGCCCAACTTTCTAGATTCTAGATTTACATTATCTTTCTTTTTCATATCAATATTTGACCACACAATCTTTTGGATTGGAACTCATTCTATCATTTCCTACTATGTTGATACAAATTCAATATATTCTACATTTACTTTTTTTTAAAATTTGAACCCCAAATTGTATTGGAGTGTCACAACTACTAACGATGCTCTTAACATACAAATTTAAATCGAGACGTTCATCAAACTACTATACGTATTCCAGTTAAAGTTCAGGCCACTACTTCGCCTATCCTAGTGTTGGTGAGAGTTTGTACTTATATTATGTTTCGTAGATCGAATATCGATTTTATGTGCCGATCAAAAAAAAAAAAATGTGCCGATACGAGAAGATTCAAACTTAAATTTTTCTGATATCATGTTAATATTTATGCTACCGCACCAAAATTCTAGAATATTGATGAAAGAATTAATACTTAACATTATGCTCGGCCCGTAAAAAAAATAAAAAAAGGCAAACCTTCCAATGTCCAAGATTTGGATTTGGATATTCCAAAAAAAAAAAAAACTTTCATCCCATTTATTAATATAAATTTGTATTTATATCTCACTTTTTAATTTTATTAGACTTACATTCACTTTTTGTCAAAAAAAAAATATTTTTTTTTCTTGAAAAACAGTGAAAAAAATTGGAATGAAAGGTAAAAAATATCTTAATAAAAAAGAGGGTCTAATGTATATTTATTGAGTAGAAAGAGCATCATCATCAACCATTCCTTCCTCTAAAAAAAAAAAAAATCTAATGCTTCCACTTCTTTTCTTCTCGCCCCTCTTAGGCTCGAAGGCGACGTTTGTTGGAGATTTGGAGTCTACCATGGCCAAGGTGATCCCAATGCGTCCAGGTTATTCAGGGACCACATGTTCGAACACCTCATCAATATTTGTATGTTTTCTTAATCTGGATTTGGCGCATTTTCTTGGTGTTTTTTTTTTTTGGTGGATTGCTGAGGCTTGGTGGGTTGTCCCATCTCGAAGGAGATACAATAGATGATATTAGGATTTGGATCTTCAAATTATCCAACGTTAGTAGGTGTCCAAATCATTTTCACTAGCCTATGTAAATAATGATTTGGAGAATCAAACACTAACGTTAAACAATTTGGAAAAGCAAATCTTAATATTAACTATTATGTGAGATCATGTTACTAAATAATCCAAATTTTAATGGCACAAATTTTTTTTGTAAATTATATAATATGTGCAAGTTCGACTCGGAATAAAAGTTCATCTGACTCATGTTGATATGTGTTAAGTGTTATTGGACTTTAGTCCCACATTGCCTAGAATGATAGGAGAGGAGGCTAGCCTCTCTTATATATGTAGTCTCTATTCCAATAATAATCAATCATTTAAAATCTCTACATGGTATCAGAACCTAAACTTGCTTAGAATACCGTCAGAGCCACCTTTTTCACACAAACCCTACCCCTAACCTCGCCCTCCCTTCCCCCCCCCCCCCCCACGTCGTCGCTGCCGCTGCAGCTACTGCGCCACTGCTCCCGCTGCAGCCACTGCTGAGCCGCTGCGGCTGTGCCGCTCCCGCTGCCGCTGCTGTGGGTGCCTCCGTGCACACCACTTTTAGGACTCCTACTGTGTAGGTAAGCCTGAACTTGAAATTTATCTCATCTGTGGCACCTACGGTGTAGGTAAGCCTAAACTTGAGATTTATTTCATCTGTGGCACCTACAGTGTAGGGAAGCCTAAAATCGTTCTTAAAGATTTATCTCATATAAGATTCTCAAGGAGATGCCGATGATGCCTAGATCCGATGAAACCAGACATATTCGGATTTAGGAGAGGACGACGAGGACAAGCGTGAGTCGTGGCGCAAGTGTGACGTGATCGAGAAGAAGCATTGTCACGACCCGCACCCATTTTTTTTTTTTAAAACGGATACGAGACGTGTCCAAGCCAGCCTACGCCGCAGTGTCGGCGGTAGAACGCTGTCACGGCCATGAAGATCAAATCACAAATAATGCTCATTCACATAATTAATTTAACTTACAATATTCACAAGTTTTACATTTGCTGAAAAAATATAAACTTGTACAAATATTTGAATGACTACAACTCTACTAGCTAGCTAATCTCTAGGCTTTCCGTCTGCAAGTATACCCATCACTCCCCAAGCTAAGTGAATCCTCGGCTAACCTGAAAATGTTGGTTTCCAGTCAGGAATGGAACGAGCACAATTCACTGAATGCAATTTCAAATAAAGAAAATGACTATAAGACAAAGGTTAGGCATCAATCATGAGTTTTGAAAATAACAGTAAAGCCGTAAGAAAAATCAATAGTAATAAATAGACCAATATACTTTCCACCGTTAGAAGTACCTTTGACATGTGATCGGTCTGGGGTACTACACCGCACGGTCTACGAGATCTACTGCATAAAGTAAACAAGGTCTACAAGATCTACTGCATAAAGTAAACAAGGTCTACAAGATCTACTGCATGAAAGTAAACAAGGTCTACAAGATCTACTGCATGAAAGTAAACAAGGTCTACAAGATCTACTGCATGAAAGTAAACAAGGTCTACAAGATCTACTGCATGAAAGTAAACAAGGTCTACAAGATCTACAATGTCTACGAGATCTACAAGGTCTACGGTCTGATCACACATCCTTGGTACTTCTCATTCCCGACTCAATAATTTATAATAGAGTATAAAATCACATAACCAATGACTAATCAATGAAATATAGTAAAGATCAATATCGAAATGCAGACAATAAACTGTACTCGCCTGGGGTCCTTTGCTGGTGAAACCGACAATCTGAACTACTCAAAGTGCCCCAATAGTCAAAACCCGTACAACAATCCCCGAAAGCTGAAATAAATAATACCAATGTTCTTAGAATAGTCAAATTAGCTAGGATTGTCTGTCCTTAAGTCCAATTCTGGACACAGGGGCAAAACGGTAATTTCGGACCAAAACGGTGTCCGCCGTTGGACCCGTTTTGCACCGAAAAGCGTGCCAGAGTCAACGGTCTCTAAAGTCGTCAAACTACATGTCTATGGATCCAGTTTTCTGATACGAACCCAACCGTATGTCCAGAGTTGGATTCCGGCAGACCGTGCACAAAATCGCCCGTTGAGTGGGACCGTGGGGCCCGCAAAACGGTAAATTTATCAACGGTCTCAGAATAGGACCAAACTTGGCATACAGGACCAGAAAAACGATACGGTTCTGTTGGCGCAAGTTTCGTCTCGATCTGACGAGCGTGCACGAAGTAATTGGGAAATTTGTAACGTGCACGATACGGTAAATTTCGACGGATACGCATCAAATTCGTCGCTGTAGTATTCTCTTCTTGCTTCCCCTTGTCGCCCTTCTTCTCTCTCTTCCAAACGAAACAGTTCCGCTTGATGTGGCCCTTCTTACCACAATGGTAACACTCTGAGTCCTCGTAACGACCCTTGGACTTCCCCCTGCTCTTGTCTCTGCCACCACCTGGACCCCTGCTTTTGCCCCTTCCGCAGCTCTCTGAAACAAGTGCCTCTGAGTGGTGGGATGTGGATGAAGTGCCCTGAGATCGTCTCCGCATCTCTTCATTCAGCACCCCGCTCTTGGCAAACTCCAGACTGACCACGCCCTCTGGAGCAGAAGCGATCATAGATACTCGTACGGTCTCCCACGAGTCTGGCAAAGTACACAGCAGCCACAGTCCCTGAACTTCGTCGTCGAACTTGACTCCCATAGAAGATAGCTGGTCAACCACGCCCTGGAACTCACTCAAGTGGTCCGAAATAGACGCCCCATCCTTGTATCGCAGATCCATCATCGTTCGGATCAGGAACAACTTGTTTACCCCGGTCTTCTTCGCATACAAGGATTCCAGCTTATCCCACAACGTCTTCGCGTGCTCAATATTGGCAACGTGGTTGTACACGTTCTCGTCCACAAACTGCCGTATGTACCCACACACTTGTATATGCTCGAATGTCCAGTCCTCCTCGGATTTATCACTGGGCTTCTCGGATGCAAACACGGGTAGATGCATCTTCTTGACAAACAACAAATCTTTCATCTTGCTCCGCCAATAGTGATAGTTTGTGCCATTAAGATTCACCATGCGCACCGGCTTCGCGTCCATCTCTCATCTCTGGTTTCTCTGTCAACTACTGACACTCCTTCTTAGGGGTGTAAAATGGACAAAGTAGTCCGTTGTCCGTACGTGTCCGGCTCGATAAATGGTTCGACCGCGGGCCGTCCGATTGATTAACGAACAAAACTTGGACATATTTTTTGGTCCGTTTAAAAATCGGACACGGACACGGTCATATCCATGTCCGGTCCGAATTTGTCCGCAGACCGTCCGATAGTGGAAACTCCTTTTGATTTTGCATCAATTATGTCATATCATTTTGGTTTTGTATCAATTTATTGTTGTTCGGTCTCGATTTTCATTAACCTTTTACCATTGTTTGTTGTATTCTATAACCTTCCATTATATTTTCTTTCAACTTGATTTTTTTTAGCAACTATCAAGTAATCTTGATAAAATAATAGCTTTTGATAATATATTTAATTTGTCCGCGGACCGTCCGATTGAATTAACGAACAGTAGTTGTCAGTGTCCGTCCGGCCCGAATTCGAACAGTGGACTGTCCGTGTCCGTCCGTCCGAACTCATTTTTATTTCCGGACCGAACACGGACAATGGACTGTCCGTGTCCGTCCGACCCGTTTACACCCCTACTCCTTCTGAATTCCAGAACCTGGCTCTGATACCACTCTGTTGGGAAAGAAACGCGGAAACCTTTTCCCAAACCGGAGAGTACCTGCGAGAGGACCGAGCAATACAACGCACGAACCCAAAAAAAAAATCACGCAAAACAATCCACGCAGACACAGAGAATTTTTGACGTGGAAAACCCTTGCGGGAAAAAAAAACCACGGGACGATCGGAGTCCAACCCTGAGAAGCCTCCACTAATGGAATAGAAGAATTACACCCTCTACAAACTTCTCCCGATCCAAATCGGATCCCCACAACACTTAGAAGCAAGAACAATGATTACAAGGCTACGAAGAACGAGAACGACGAGTAGAGATTACCCGAATCCGATTCTCCTTCGAAAAGCACCTTCGATCCTCCGTCTTCTCTTCCAAAGTTGTAATGGCACTCTTGCCTCCTTCCTCTCTCTTTTCTTGTGTGTTCTACGATGAATAGGGTTAGGAATAACCAAATATTAACTCCCTTAATCCGCAGCAAAATCTGGACCATTAGATTAGATCCAACGGTGAAAAATTACCCCAAATTTTCGCTCAGCCCCGACGACACAGAGTTCGGCCAGAACTCTGTGTCGGGCAACCAGAACCTATCGGCCACATTCTGGAGTGGCCAGACCGAGTTCGGCCCGAACTCGCCCTGGGACCGAGTTCGGCCCGAACTCGGCAGCCCCAGTCCAGAACCCCCCTTTGGGTTGGCAGCAGCAGCAGCAACTCCGCGTCGCCTACTTTCCGAACTTCTCCGACATCGGACGGCGCTCGTCGCACTCCGGGATCTTCTCCACATAGGTTGGGAACCCCACCCACTCCAACATTATGGCATGTTAGCAACGGACTAGAGATGGAAATGTGGACACGTGTTTCATATGCACATTTTTGTCGTCATGCAGTCGCTAATCCTTTGCTATTCAACTACGGTTCATATTTCGTCGCTGATATCAGTCATTATTTTGATGAAGTTTTGTAGTATATTTTTAATCTAGAGTTTAACTTGAGCGTCAAAGAGAATTGCAAACCGTTGGTTTCTTAACCTTCTTGCAAGTCTTCATGCTTGTGTGGTTTGAATTAAACTTTAGTGACTCCATGCATATTTGTCAAGCATCATACAAACTCATCACCCATCAAAAGTTTAGTCAGAAATTTATGTATGACAACAACTCACAAAAGCATAATAGTGACATCATCTGATAAGTATCACCGTTACCAAATCCTCCCTATGTTATAGAGTTGAAGTTGAATTACTTGTTTGACATTCCAATCTTCTTTTCCTGAGCTCATCTTTATATAATTCTATGTATCTAAAGAACTATAGATTGATGTTGTTAGGCCTCAAAAATATTTAAAAAAAGCAAGAACCATACCAAGTTGTGTTGAAATTAATGGTAGTTGCAACTTGGATACGATTAATAAAATGAACAGTCTCAGTTAACTAAAGCAGCAATCTTGAATTATAAAGTTCTGTTACTTCTGTGTGTAGACTTTTTATATAATATATACATACTGAACACTAATGTGTAGATAGAGGGGGTGCAGTGCACATTAAATCTCCCTCTAAATACTAATATACAATAGAAGGACTGTCAGATAGTGAAAGCAGGATTACTTTTTAAACTATATCGCCAGGTATATCAAGTTGCATATTTGTCTGTTGTAGCCCAACCTATATAAATAAGAGAATCACCTCTCTCTCTCTCTCTCTCTCTCTCTCTCTCTCTCTCTAAAAAAAAAAAAAAAAAAAAAAAAGCGCTTAGACAAACACTTTTAGCAAAAAATGACCCATAGCTTAAAAAAATTCTCGCATTTTTATTTCGGCTCAGTTTACACCAATTTGATTTATGTCGTTAACAGACGTTAAATTATACCTGAAATGACGATTATACGCATGCAAAAACTCCTCCTCCCATTCCCCCCCCCCCCCCCCCCCCCTCTTCTCTCTCTCCAGCAGCACTCCCTCTTTCTCCGTCGACGGCGGTGGCGGTGCAGCATGGATGGGGCGCAGGTGAGGGCGCGGGGAGAGGGGGGGGGGGGGGAGTGAGGGTGGCCAACGTCAGAGGCGGAGCCAGGATTCAAATTCTGACGGGGCCGTATTAATTGTATATAAAATTAGAGGATGGAAGAATTAGGATCAATTCACTTTCAACTTTTCTAAATTTTTTGGAAGGAATTTCAGATGGAAGAATCTCATTATTAGAGGATGTCAATGGCCCTTTAGGAGTGGCCGAATCTAATTAATTTGCTCTCTTATTTTGAAAAAGCTTATCAATTGTAACATGTTTTCCCATTTCATTACCAAGTTCACAATAATCCTGTAAAAACAACATCCAACATGAAACTAAAAAAAAAGACAATAACATTATTGTCAATGACTACAAAAAAATTAACAATTTAATATGTAGAACTTATAAAATAACAAACAATATTCTTTCATGCATCACATATGAAGAAAAAAAAAATCTAATTACCGAGTGTTATTGTAAAACAAAGTATAAACATCATACCAGGAATAGAAAATATGGTCTCTCCGCCGAAAAGCAAACAAAATTTGAGAAAGGGACAGCTCGAGATTTTTCTGGAACAAGGTTGAACGAGAGATGGAGATATAGAGATTAAACGAAGGGATCAATTTTATTTCTTTTCTTTTTTTTTTTGGAGAAAATATGGTACATTCTCTTATTTTGGTAATTTTTTTGAGAAAGAAATAAGCTAATTATGTAGGTTTAGAATTAATAAAATATTTTGAAATATATGTTGGGACTTGAGATAGATGTAATCAAATCAAATCTCAAAAGAAATTTATCAGAACTTTAGTTTTTAAATATTTGGTAATAGGTGGAATGCTATATATGGCATTATTCCAACATTTAAAGGTGTATAAAATCTATCAGCTCCTATCTATCCGAAAATATGTAAACTTTCTATCACAATATCCTCCGTAAATATTTGCACTTTCTGTTCGCACGAAAAAATATTCGGATTATTTTTTTTTTTTTGGGGGGGGAGGGGGGGGGGGGGGGGGCGTGGCCCCCCTTAGACTCCTAATAGATCCACCTCTGGCCAACGTCGGTGGAGAGAGGAGGGAATGAAGGGTATTTTGGATATTTTAAAAAAAAGTACAATCATTAATTTTTACTCCAAACGATTAGTAGACGGGACATTTAGTTAAAATACATATTACGGAAGAGTTTAATCGCTGCAAACATATAGTAGGTATTATTTTACGAAATATGTCTATCCAAGAAAAAAGAATCGGTGCATGATGATAGCATGTGGGGGGTGACAAGTAGACACCCTCCATAGGGTGGTACCTCACCTCCCTCATCCTCTATATATAGAGAATAAGGGAGGTAGGGTGCCACCTCACGGGGGGGTGTCTACTTGTCACCCTCCCATGCTATCATCATGCACATGGGTGCATGATGATAGCATGTGGGGGGTGACAAGTAGACACCCTCCATAGGGTGGTACCTCACCTCCCTCATCCTCTATATATAGAGAATAAAGGAGGTAGGGTGCCACCTCACGGGAGGGTGTCTACTTGTCACCCTCCCATGCTATCATCATGCACATGGGTGCATGATGATAGCATGTGGGGGGTGACAAGTAGACACCCTCCATAGGGTGGTACCTCACCTCCCTCATCCTCTATATATAATATATATATATATATATATATATATATATATGACTAGGACTCTAGTCATGGAAGTCCCTTTTAAAATCCCTGCTCATGAACTGTTGTAAATAGTCATATATGCATCACATTGTACCTACACATATTAAAAGCAACATTGGAACAGTGATGGACCAACCATGTGCATGCATATTGGAGCTGAGGAGGTTCAGAAAACAAAAACATGGTGAATACTGTATAGTGGCCAAGCGGCGCCTCTCAACCAAAGGAGTGCCCTATTTTAACAGTAATCCATGTGTATCACACACACACCGTGGAGGTTGTCAGAGTGGATCATGTGCATGTAGGATAGGTGCGTGTTCCATTCTGGATCTCTTCCTTGACGCCAAAGAGATGCGGTGTTTCAGTACATTTTTCATATCTATCTCGTACACATGCATGGCACCATATTTTGGATATTTATCGTAATTGTTGTTGACAGAACCGGTGGTCCAAGGTAAGTCTGACAAGATTTCGGATTTGAACAACTCTAGATTCAGCATGGATTCAACGGGATCGTAATAGAGGTCGAGGTCGCATGCATGCGACCCTCCATAATCGATCTGCAATAATAGTCAATGGACAACCAAAATTAGCTTCGGATAGGACAACCCAACACCATGGGCCGGCCCTGATTGTTGATAAAAATATTGGACTCTTAGAATTTCATCTCTCATAAACTTCAACTTCACATTGATCTTTAAAATGCCATCTCTCCTAAATTTCGACTTTACCTTGAACTTTATTTTTTGCGACGTCCGACGTAACGTACGAAACTTTGTGTTGGGTCCACTTTTCCAAATTTTCACACACACACCTCCACGTCTGTCCTGCAGTTCGATTTCAATACCGTACCTCTCATTGCTGACCACAAGAGCCAGTTGAGTTCAATTCACCTTATCTTGTTCCTAATTAGAAGAGTGCTTCTAATTATAATTAGTGCCTGATTAGTTTCCTGAGAGCAAAGTAAATGATCACGAAGATCAATGATTATATGATTAGCAGCATCTTGATCTCTGAACACTCCAACTTTTCAAGAGATAAATATTTGTTTTTTTGTTTGAAGAAGGAGATAAATATTTGTTGTTAACTTAAAGATAGCAAAGCATCAAGTTTATCACCCTTCTTAGAGCATCCTTAATAAGGCTCATCCTCTTACCCAATTTCTACATTCAAAGTTTTGAAACTTATTTTGTATAATAATAAGTCTCATTTCTATTTCCAATTTTGGTTCGATCCCATCCATAGGTGGTAAGAATTGGGCGTCTCTAGATTGTAGAAACTTATTTTGTAGAATAGTAAGTTCCAATTTGGAGTCCAACTTTCTAAATTCTATATTTACATTATTATTATTTTCCATATCAATATTTGACCACACAATTTTTGGGATCGGAACTCATTCTATTATTTCCTACTATGTTCATACAAATCCAACACATTCTAAATTTACTTTTCTTTTCTTTTTTTAAATTTGGACCCCAAATTGCATTGGAGTGTCACAACTACTAACGATGCTCTTAACATACAAATTTAAATCGAGACGTTCATCAAACTACTATACGTATTCCAGTTAAAGTTCATGCCACTACTTCGCCTATCCTAGTGCTGGTGAGAGTTGGCACTTATATTATGTTTCGTCGATTTTATGTGCCGATCAAAAAAAAAAAGAAAAAAAGGTGCCGATAGGAGAAGATTCAAACTTAAATTTTTCCGATATCATGTTAATATTTATGCCACCGTACCAAAATTCTAGAATATTGATGAAAGTTGAGGATTAATACTTAACATTATGCTCGGCCCTGGTAAAAAAAAAAAAAAAAAAAAAAAAGGCAAACCTTCCAATGTCCATGATTTGGATTTGGAGATTCCAAAAAAAAAAAATAATAATAACTTTCATCCCATTTATTAATATAAATTTGTATTTATATTCCACATTTTAATTTTATTAGACTTACATTCATTTTTTGTAATAAAAAAAAAAATTTGACAAACAGTGGAAAAAAGTGGGATGAAAGGTAAAAAATGTCTTAATAAAAAAGAGGGTCTAATGTATATTTATTGAGTAGAAAGAGCATCATCATCAACCATTCCTTCCTCTAAAAAAAAAAAAATCTAATGCTTCCACTTCTTTTCTTCTCGCCCCTCTTAGGCTCGAAGGCGACGTTTGTTGGAGATTTGGAGTCTACCATGGCCAAGGTGATCCCAATGCGTCCAGGTTATTCAGGGACCACATGTTCGAACACCTCATCAATATTTGCATGTTTTCTTAATCTGGATTTGGCGCATTTTCATGGTTTTTTTTATTTATTTATTTGGTGGACTTGGTGTGTTTGATATTAGGGTTTGGATCTTCAAATTATCCAACGTTAGTAGGTGTCCAAATCACTTTCACTAGCCTATGTGAATAATAATTTGGAGAACCAAACACTAATGTTAAACAATTTGGAGAAACAAATCTTAATATTAACTATTATGTGAGATCATGTTACTAAATAATCCAAATTTTAATGGCACAAAAAAATTTTGTAAATTATATAATATGTGCAAGTCCGACTTGGAATAAAAGTTCATGTGACTCGTTATACTCAAATTTAGTCCGTGTAATTTTTTTTTTCTATAATATATTTAAATGTGATATCAAGACACAAGTTATTTAATCAGACTAAATAAAAAATTTGGTACAGTCACTGTCAAAATTCTCTACCTCTTTCGTCACTCTAACAATGTGACGCTCTCAATCTCTTCTACCTTTCTCTTTCTTTCTCTTGGAGGTAATTGAACAACATAACAAATTACAATTTTATTCTTGAATATAAATATCTATGACTTCAGAGGGCCGAGGACATCATATATATAGATTTCTTTTCTTACAGATTTCTGGATATGCGATCATGCGATTTATGTCTACAAGTCTATTGCATACATATACCAAGTTCAAATTCAATACTTTATAGGCCTTCTGTGTGTTGATAATGCTATTGTATCATTGTCGATGGAAAAAAAAAACTACATAAACATTAAGCTTTGAGGGCAACACTACTAAAGTTTGTCTCGGGTCTCCAAATTTAAAGTCCAACCATGTTTATGTAATGTAAGAACGGGATTCATTCCCAATCTTCGCCCCAGACCCTTAAAACCTTGTACCATCCAGTCTGATTCTCCGAACGACTGAATATAACACTTTCGATCCCAACTAACATCATGAAGTTCGAGTTCTCTAGTCTAGTGATATTAGAGCGGACACCCAGAAGGACCGGCAAGGTTTGAGTCCCCCAATTGTGTGTGAACACGTGGGATTTCAAAAAAAAAAAAAAAAACTAACATTATGAACATTTATGTATTTATTTTCCAAAGTAAAAAAATAAAAAAATGGATACACCTAGCTTTCGGTATTCCTTGAAGCACCATCTAAATGAGGCCACATGAGTCCAATATTTCAGTTTTTTTTCTTGGAGGGATAACATTTAGAATGCTACACATTGAACGAGCAATTCAATAGATCTGATTAACTTCATATTATAAAGTAACTACTCACTCGACACAATAAAGGAGGATTTCAGCCCTCCCTGCAATCTGAGCCAGAGTTCCAGGGGCTTCTAAGGCCTCGTTTGGTTCGCGGAATCATAGAATTGACTCAATTGAGAAAGAAAAGTCATTATTTTGCTATGTTTGGGTGCAAAAACAATGAGGAAGAAATGAAAGTAACAAGGATTCACTTTTTCATCTTTAAGTATTTAATTTACCTTCCAATTTCTCTGAACTTGCCTACTACCAAATACCAATAATTCTCTGAACTTCAAACTTACAAAGAGTATATAGAGACGGAGAACACCTGGAACTCTTCCTCTCAGAGGTTCACTTGGATGATCGTCACATCATTGATGCCAGATACCATACCATTTTATTCGAAAATGCGAATGCTGATTTAATGAGCCATTCAAGAATAAACTTTATCATCACAAAAAATAATGTTAATACTTGATATTTGTTAATGTCTGTTGAATTTGAGTACATCTTTTTTATTGAAGCTTCTGAAATGGTTCCTCTCTTGGATCTTGGACAGATAAAAAGGGAGACAAGAACTTTTCGGTCTCCCTCAAAGGTTCAGGGGATATTACAGAAGTACTGAACTCCTTCAGGTAATCATGTATATTGTTGACCCGCAATCTACAACCTCGACTTTTCATGGTACTCAAAAAATGACAAAAATAATAAGTTGCAACACTCAAAAGGGGCAAAATGATCCTGTACCAATTATACGAAGCCTTTAGATAGTTCGAACAGACAAAACTAAAGCGGCAAAATGAGATTGTCAAACAAGCATCGAGTGGTTTAGGTAGGCTAAGCTATAGTAAGAGACTCCATAATGGAACTGAGATGACAATGAACTATCAAAGATCATGAAGTTTGCAGCAAGCATTGGGTAATATATGACAAAAATGGATATAAGTTCAGTGCAACAATTTTGGAAATGATGAAATGAGTTTGTACACTAGTCCTTCAAAGGATAGCAGATCAGCCAAAATTCCGACTACTTGTACTACGGTATTTTTTTCGAACTCATTCGACGCATATCTCAGGCTGAGTATGTGACAACATAGGAAAATAAATGACAGTAACCCCATTATTTGTCAGATATTAAGCATTAGAGACTAAAACTTCATCAAAATTAGTCCATCGATGTAAGTTAGCATCAGATGCAGAGTATAAAGCATACGAATGCCAAAGAACCTGAAATTATTCAATGATATGGCCAATATAATACCAATCATTTGAATCATCTAACTGTTCACTAATACTCATCCCTATATGCGGAAGGTTTTAAGCATGGACAGTTCGGTCACAAATATATACCTATGAAAAAACATATGTAAGTGGTTGGTTTTTTAAGCGTCATCTTAACAGAACATGCAAAAGCCAGAAACTGTGTTAACAACGACATACAAGTCATCGAATCAGATGCTAACAATCGAGGAAGAACGTGGGGTAGCTTCGGCTGTGACAACTCAAAGCAACAAAGTAGTGCGGACTGCGATTGAGGAAGATTGTGGAGGAAATTCAGCAGAGCATTAAGCAAGTGGTAAGCTGAGGCTACGAAAGCAATGTTTTTAATTCAGAAATAAAACAAAACAGTATAACGAACCTTAGCAGCATTCTTATGATTCCCTGATATAGAACAACAACAAAGCCTTTATACCAAATCTTTTTGGGGTCACTGTTGAATCCTTTTCTTTCCATTCAGTTATGTCAATAACACAAACAAAAATCAATATCCGTCTTTAAAACTTTACCTAATTGACTCAGAATAGTAGAATTGAAGAAGTACAGTTCATAACAGCTTCCCGGCTTAGACATATAGACCTCATGTCCAAGAGAGATTCACTAGAACTCATAATGCGTCGTCCCTGGTCAATCAGTTTTTTAAACTAATGGACCTACATAACCCAGTACACTACAACCAATAGCATCGAGTGACTCACCTAATAAACTAAAAGGTGTCACACATTTAATTAAATTCAACTCATTAGGACAAATATCTTCATGAGTATTCAAATTAAAATTATCACAATTCCTCAAGGATTTGTAGTAATTTTATATGCAACGCCAGATAGAACACCCATCTCATCACCACTTTACACAATTTGAGACTAGATACCCATTTCAGATCTTAACATATGCAAACAACCAACTTATCCTCGTAAAACACCAGAACCTTCTAATCAAGGGTGTTATGCAATCTAATTTAGTCCCACATCGGATAAGATATTATAAGAAAGCTCTTGGTACACCTAACCTAATTCATGTCAATAGAGTCAAGTCATTTAGTTGAGCCTCTCTCAACTTGGAACCAAAGGAAGGTTTTTTCCAAAAAAATCATAGCCACCCTAATTCCTAACCCTAGCCTTAACCCAAAACGTAAGCACCCTAATCT
The DNA here is from genome assembly GCA_029216955.1 of Iris pallida. Lineage (NCBI taxonomy): Eukaryota > Viridiplantae > Streptophyta > Magnoliopsida > Asparagales > Iridaceae > Iris > Iris pallida. The sequence continues at coordinate 3,960,328 of JANAVB010006596.1, read as the reverse complement.
CTATGTAACCATAGCCCTAAATTCATCTTCCTCTTCTACCATCCAAAACCTATGTTGCATGGATACGAATAGGACATGGAGACACGGACACGACACCAATTTAGATGTGTCCTAGTGTATTTGAAGTGTCTATCGTGTGTCCGAAACACGTCCGACCCGACACGATCAAATTATGGAGTGTCCATAGTTCCTACTCCAAAACCTTAAAATTATTTGACTCCGACAGCCACCTTAGACCTGCTATCTATGCTGCCTCAATCTCTGCCCCCATAAGCTTTTGTTTTCTCCATCTCCAATCCATTATCATCCCAACTTCCCAAGCACATTCCAACCTCAGTTCTTCCTCGACAGCTCCACCACCCTTACAACCTTGACAAGTCCACCCGACTATCCCTTCGGCAACTACCCCGAACCCTGGCTACTATTGCATCAATTCCCGATCATGTCCATCCCTACTCAAGACAGCCCCTAACCGACCTATCAACTTTTGCTCCGCGCGACCATCTCCACGTTGACCACAACACCACCGGCCATCATCCCCTAGCCCCTTCCAACCCTAGCCGCCAGCCTTGGCTCCTATAAAAAATAAAATTGTTGTCCTATCTTGCGCTCTTCGCGGATCACATGTCAACTAATTGCTTCCCAATGAATATTTTTGTTGTTTACAAATATTGTTGCATTTTGCCTTAAGCCGCTTATACATGAGGTAATATTTGCTCTTCCTGTTATTATTGTCTATATATATACTGAATGCTACGTTGCATGGACATAGCAAAATGTTGTCCGTATCCATATCGTGTCGATGTCCCTCTCCGAATTCATCAACATAGGTCACTACCAGTGTTCTAAATGGCGCCCGCCTAGACCGCCTAGGCGGCGCCTAGGCGGTAGGCGGTCCCCTCTCCGCACCGCTTTTCTGTAGGCGGTAGAGTAGGCGGCCAACGGAGGTTGACGGCATAGGCGGAGGTGAGGCAGCGTAGGCGGGCGCCTAGTCGGAGAAATACTTTACAAAATATTTGGCCAAAAAGGTTTTAAAACATTATGGGCCTATGGTTCACTTTTACAAAACTAAAACCTTATAAATCTTCGTTCTACCACTTAGTTATGCATGGAACACCGTTAAATTATGCATATTACGCAAAAAACTGTGGTAAAATAGTAAAAAGTGTTCAAAATGTATCCACCGCCTAGGCGCGTCTAGGCGCAATATGCATATTATGCAAAAAACTGTGGTAAAATAGTAAAAAGTGTTCAAAATGTATCGACCGCCTAGGCAGCGCCTAGGCACCGCCTAGGCGGCCTAGGCGGTAGGCGGACTCTCTCCGCCGCGCATCCGCCTACCGCCGTTTATAACCTTGGTCACTACTTTTGTAGCTATTTGAAAATGTTCATATCCGTATCATGCCCGTATCCGTATTTGTGCAACATATGTCTATTGCCTAACACTTGTAGTGATGTACTAGTACTATTATTCAATGTGATGATTTGTGTCAAGTGCTGCTTCTATTACTGTTCGACTCTATTTGGCTTCTTTACTACTATTGTTTCTACTCTTACCGATTGTGGTGCTAATGGTATGATTTATGATGTCTCTTCTCATTCCAGGGCATCACTTGGTACGACCATCAAGTTGAATGACACAAACTACCTACTTCATTCTTAGGCCATTCGACTACTAAAGAAAGTTGCATCACCTAACCAGACATCACCTGATTGTTCAGTCAATGCAGGCAACACGATCAAGTTTGGTATCTTGTAACAGGATGACTATTATGACACGACCTAGTTTCTCAGTGGCATGGAACCTCAAATCAGCTCTACCTTGATGTTTCTCTCAGGGAGAACCTCAAGGACATGCATTCAATGTAAATATAGTTTTTTTTTTCCTATCTATATGAGAGGAATTTCCCTCAAGCATAACAGTTTCTCTCTACCATATTGAAGTAATGTGTTCCTTGAAGGAAATGTGGGATGGACTCCTTGAGTTTCTCACTCTTACTGTCGATATCTCTACTTAGAAATTCCCTTAAAAATACCAAAGGGAAAAGTTTTCGGTCGCCAAATTGTTATCTGGATTGGATTGTTTTCTTGCTATGACTTACTTGTAGGCGGTCCTGGTTCTATGATAAGAGGGGGCTGGCTGAAACCTTCACATATTCATTATGGTCGCATGAACCACTTTGCTTACTACTACTATTTGGAGACATCATCGTATAGTGTTGATTATGTTGTTTTCAATTCCATAACCATTCCTCGCAAGTATGAGTGCTTTATTCTCTCAATCATCTCATATAATTGCCCAACTTTATACTTTCAGTATTGGTGTTTTAGATGTTTCACAGCACAAGTGCTGGTTAATAGATTTTGATGCCACTACTCACGACAAATGATGCCTCTCTTTTCAGCTAGTTAGCTTTTCCATCTTCTATTCCACTTATTTCTGTCACAGATTGCTCTTTGTCATCAACCATTGAGAAAGGATTGGACTGGTTCAGACTAGGGCTGAGTACTACTCGATTTGGACCGAGAATCGAGCCAAACCAAAAGGGATTTGGTTAGATTTGATTCATTTGAAACTCTCCGGTTTGACTTCAGTTATGGACTTGCCCAAATTCAGTTCTGTTTAGGTTTCAGATTTCAGGTTCGGTCCAAAACCAAAAAAATGAATAATAATTACTAAATTACCTAAATACCCTCACATCTAATCCTAGTATATATATTAAAATTTATAACCTATATATATATATATATATATCTTTCTTTCTCTTATCCAATTATTTCTTGCTTGTCGCCTACGAGAGAGAAGAGAAATACTAACCCTAATTATATTTTTTGATATGTTCATTACTCTACGACTCCTACTTTCTGTTATTTATCAAATTTGCATTTTTTTTTGATATATTTTAACTACAAGCCTAACTTCAGATCCGACCCATTAAACATTAAAAAAAGTCCAACCGAATAAACCGAACCGATTATATCGACTTGGCTTGATTCAGTTACGGCTCATTTCGGTTTGGGTCCGGTTTGGACTTTTTTAGATTTCGGCTAATTCGATTTTGGGTAATTCGGTTCGATGGAAACCGAATAGACCGAATGCTCTGCATAATACATGTACGGAAATTTTCTACCGTCTTCCTTGCATTAGGTGCATCACAAAATCCTTACATTGCTCCTTCACATTATTGTTTCTATCAGGATCTCTGGACGAAGACAAGGATTCACAGGGATATGGACTGATGGTTTATAGTACTTGGATGATCGTCCTACACCTGTTCCGGCTTGTACTGCTACTTCCTCTGAATCTGCTCATCTTCAGTTGCATAAATTTTAGGACATCCTTCCTTGCAAAAGCTCAAATAATTGATGTTGTGATTCTAGTATATGTTATTTCTTGTGTGTGATGCGTACAAGTTAGGCAACATCATCGCTCTTATTTCCTCCTAGGAGTGAAAAGAGGAGCTTACCTCCGTTTATCTTAGTTAACTATGACATATGGGGTCCTAGTTCTATCTCGTTTGTTTCTTCTACTTTATTACCATCATTGACAATCATTCTCGTCTCACATGGATTTATATGTTGAAGAATCTATCTTTTTCAAAATTCCCCACAATGAAATTATAGACAGTGTGTTTATGTAATCCCAGTCTTTCGCACTAACAACGCACTAGAGTATGTAAACAATGATTTTTACTTATTTTCTTACTCATGGTATTATTCATTAGAATTGTGTCCCTCTCTCTCAAAAGAATGGTATAATAAATAAAGTGAGTGGTTGTCGTCCGTCTTTTCTCCCCCAACAAAAGTACATGATAATCGAGTCAATTCCATTTTTGAGCAAATTGATGCTTGAATATAGAACGTGGAGATTTTTTATGTTGGTGCAGATTGAAGATTGTACAATCTTAGGCTTGTTATAAGGCTAATCGAGCTACTTAGTCTGGAGTCTACGGACTTGATTTTGGCAATATGGAGTCTTTGGACTTGATTTTGGCAATGAAATAAGAAGATGCTTCTCTGGTTGATCGTAAATAGAAGCCCTCCCTTTCTTTTTAAAAAAATTGATACGATCACTAATTTGACGTGCATCATGTTGGATTGTATCTCGTTTTCGGTTGAGCACTCAAAGGGGGTGACAATGGAGTTGGTAATTTAGTCCACCCATCGGGTAGGAGATATAATCATGTGGTGTAGATAATTGAGATTGGTTCAGGTCTTACATAAGAATTCTCTTTTAAGACATATGGGTCAGTTCAATATCGCACCACATTGACCAACTCCGGTTTTGGTCATATCGCGTTCCCAACAAGTGGTGTATTGTATCGCATCCTAATGTTATGAGGCTGATTTGGACGGCTCTAATTGGTTCGAGACAGATTGTGCTGAACGTTCATGCATATAATTAAATTATACGGGCTCTCTTCTCAAGGTAGAGTAGGAGCATCCTCTATAAGGTGATATGAAGGCGGATCAGACATAAGGTTAAAGACAACTACACAAATTGACTTCAAAGGTGGGTCTAACGCACCCAAGGTGGAGCAAGACGTTGTGGTTGATACACAATAGTGGTGTGGATGAACGTGTCGGTTTGGTTTTGTGGTTGAATGGATCGAGATAATATGTTGGATCTCATGAGTGCTCGGCTGACGGTAATGAGCAGGTTGTTCGGCTGGCGGAAACGAACAAACAATAGCAGGGGTGCTAAGGTTGTTCGGCTAGCAAAAACGAGCTAAAGTGGAGATTGTATCTAGTTTTCGGTTGAGCCCTCAAAAGGGGTGACAATGGAGTTAATAATTTAGTCCTATATTGGGTAGGAGATGGAATCATGAGGTGTAGATAATTGGAATTAGTTCAAGTCTTACATGGGAATTCTCTTTTAAGGCATATGGGCCGGGTCCAATATCGCACCTCATGGGCCAACTCCGGTTCGGGTCACACCGTATTCTCAACACATAACAAGGGGAAAGATTCTATTGAATTGTGTATGTTCTGGACCAATGTGACGAGAACATCATAGAGTAGAATGTGAACCACCAGAACCTCACTCCACTCAGGCCTACTCGAACCTATTGTTATTGAGGGGGAAGGAGGTCTACTCAACGGAGTCCAACAAGATAAGGACTGAGTGATTTAGTTGCGCCTTAGGACTAGGATTGATAGGTAGTTACGATCTATCTAAAAGCATCCAAGAATGCACTCCCATACTTCCGAGAACAATTTCATTGCCTCTGGTTAAACAACCGAATGTTCTAGCTTCACCAATGGATAGTATGAAAAAGAACAAAAGTCAAGAAAGAAAGAGAGGCGCCTGGAGGAAGTGTTGGTGTCCCACTAATTCTTGTGATACTGACTGAAAATAATTACCATTTCCTTGACATTAATTGTACTTATAAAACAGAATCATTCCATCTTCATGAAAAGAAAAAAGATTCAGACATGGAAAACTATACCGGTTTATTTGGTAACTCTGGTTTAGGGAACTACAATTAGTTGATAGTGTTCTCCGTTCAATTTTGGTTCTCTCGAGAATATTTTGGTGATTGTAGGGTAGAGAGAGGGGAAGTTGGGGTGAGTTGTGGTGGCTTTTGGCAGTGCTTAGAGCATCTCCAACCCTATTGTGAGTTTGAAAAAAATGGTTGCCACGTAGGTATGACAACCATTTTTTTCCAAAAGTACTTCTCCAATGCAAATGTGAAATAAATTGTGGAGTTGACATGGCAATGACATGGCAAAGATAATGTGAAGTTGGTTGTCTAGATCTAGACAATGCACTTCACAATGTCTTTATGTCCACATCATCATTTGTGAATAAAAATGTTTATAAAAAGAAATAGAAGAGTAAAAGTTGTCTTGGAAGTTGTAAAAAATTACTTTGTATTGTCTTCTCAATACTTTTTCATTGGAGATGACTTTTTAAACTCATTGTCATTTGTGAAATAATCTTGCCACCTATACAAGACATTGTCTTGTGTCCCATGCCACCTAAGATTCACAACATAAAATAAGACAATAGGGTTGGAGATGCTCTTATAGTTGGGAAGTGAAAGGCGAGCCTGGGAGCGATAATTAGTGGGATGGTTCATTTTTTGGTTCTAGAGAGAGAGTGATAGAGAGATGGGAGGATATAAGGCGGCAAAGAGAGGAAGGATATAAAGGGGATAGCTAGAAACTTGGAAGCTTTGGGGCTGGAGAGGGGGTTATTAGCTTTGGAAAGGGCCTAGGCCTTAGGGAAAGGAGGAGTTGAGGGAGGAGGAAGAAAAATATACTAAAGAAAGAAATAGTAGTCTTAACAGTATTCGCTGGTCTAGGCTACTTCAGTTTTACTGCTCTTCTGTTTGGGATTGGATGAGAGAACACATAACTTAGGAAAGGGTTTGGTTTTGGGGTCTTTAGGATTTCATCGTTAACAGATCCTAGGTCCGGGTCCATGACGAGAATTAAGTGCTCAGATGTCATTGGTCGAGCAAGCAAGTTCAGATGGCATTGGTTGGGTAGAGAAAAATAATAATGAAAGAGAAAATTTTACAATAAAAAATCTCTTTTCTCCTGGTCATCACTCGGGTTGGAAAGAAACATCACCAGCAGGCTTTTGACCCAGTCCTTGTATATCAGTGAGAGCTCCTCCAGAAGCAAACCGATTGACGTCTTCCATTGACAACATCAAGGGAAGCAATATACTCCAAGCAACTTATATCCAACAAAAAAAAAAAAAAAAAAAATATACTCCAAGCAACTTATATCCAACAAACATGTGCTCTCCTTACGCAACCAGTTAATTGAGAACATATCTTCTAGAACATATTTTACAGCATCTTGGGGTCCATGAAGAGGGCCCGGTGACCGCTTGTAATCATACAGAAAATGTATTTCGTCCCTCAACTGCAAGCCAATCCCTCTGACTCTGTACTTACCTAGTTACCTCTACAGGAAGAAGGTAGGAGATTAGTAGATTCAAATTGTGGAAACGAAGTCCTTTACATACTCTTCTAAATGAAGTTAAGAACTACATCCCCAGTATTTTGGATTTACTAATCACCTCCTTACCTCTAATGGAGGAGGGCACAAATCCAAGGGGTCTGACTCACAACCATGAGGTTGAAATGTTTTTACTAGAGCGACCACGAGCGGCATGCCTTTCTCCAAGATTTCCAAGATGCTGCAAAATTTTAGAAAGAAGATCGTCTTCCCAACTATCCTGTTACATTAGAACAATTAGGGGTTCTCAAATCTGCATTACTTTGGACACACTACTCCCCTCAGTATCGACATAAGGATGAGACGAGCATGTGAGATACAAACTACACTCTTGGTGAAATACAAGAACTAGGAAACTGTGGCATTGCCAGCCAACCTGAGTGGTAATTGTGATGAGGATTCTATACTATATCAATAGTTTGGAAAACAAAGATATTTAAATCAGTAAACAATGTGGTCTAGACATCAAAGTAGCAAATGGGAAAATTGTGGAAGAAGTACAGTTGATAAGGACCAGCCAACTTGGCCACCCCATCTCGAAAAGAATTGAATAACCTATTAGCTTCAATAACATGACCCGCGTAAACTAATATAAACAAATGCACCAAAAAAGCTAATATGCCTCAATAGACCGTATCAAATAACCTACCTAATCATATGAAATAACCTCCTAATCGACTAAAAGTTTAACCTATTTGATTAAATTAGCTATCATGAACAATACTTTAATACAGACTAGTAAAATTTGAATTCCTTTTACAGATAGTAATTTTAATATCATCATCATTTAAGTCTTCTCCCAACAAATGGAATCGGCGCTGGAGCACAAGAAAGTTCTATAGAAGAATTGGCACTTCTACAACTTACACAAACCCTCCGTGCTAGTGCATGCCAAAGAGTTAGCCAACGTAATTATGAGCAAGAGAAGGCTTTGCAATAAAATCTATGTCTATTGTCTAGTTGGTTGGTAGGGAGCCCTACTGCATTGGTCATGCAGTGAAGGTCATTCAATAGAGGAGGACCCTCCAAGTTGCCCTAAACTAGAATCAGACTAGACAAAGAGGTGAGATGATATAATCTGCACATCCAATTGCTTTCATCTTTGTTACCATTAAGCCAAAGAGCATAATGATACTCACATTATCTAAAGTTGCATAGACATGGACATGGATCCAGGTTCAAAATACGTCAATTTTAGAATGTTTAAGATACCGGTAAGGTATGCACATGGTAACGCACACGCATACACACACATATATAAGATAGTAAGTAGGTTCCAAAAAGTTATAGAAAGCGCATTTGGTAGAAAGAAATGTTGCTTTCACATTTCTCAAATATGTTTGACACCATCAGGATCATGGAGAATCACTTTCAACCATGTTTATCCGACATGAGTCTAGAGGAAAAGTCGTGTCAGATACGTGACAAATAGGGATACCAATATGGTCCTCCAGATGAGTACCCATGCAACATAGCCCTTTATAGTTTAATATCGAAGTACCAAATTGACAGCCTATATCGACACCTCTAACTAGTTACTCCATGCGAGACTCCAGATGCCCAATTCATAACCAAAATCTAGAAAACTAAATATGTACAGATGAGAGTAATGAAGTGTCATGTTAGATATATGACAAATGCGGATACCAATAAGGTCCTCCGGATGAGTACCAAGGCAACATAGCCCATCATAGTCAGTCTAATATTTTAAAAAACAAATCGACAGCCTATATCGACGCCTCTAACTCCAGTCAAGACTCTGGGTGACCAATTCATATCCACTATCTAGAAATCTAAAGCAGTAGAGATTAAGTGGTCTAGCAATTGACTTTTATAATCTATATCAAGTAAATCAGATAACATAAAAGGTCTTCATTCTTCAAAGTATTTTACATATTTGATTATTAGGTGCAAGCTAGCTGGTGATTTCAATTATACTGTATAGAAGAAAGATTGCTTAAAATGTGAAATATAACCAAGGTTCCCACGAAGAATATACGCCTGAAAGGCTGAAACGTAAAATTAGTTACATTCAGCTACATCAGAGAAGCAAATATAAGCAAGACACCAATGCATTGTAGATATGATCCTGCAAACTACGAGTAACAACATCAACTAAAACTAGAAAGCTCTGCAGCATTCATCCATAACGGCATTTTTCAATAAAATCAAGCACTAACAAATAATCTAAGTATCATAGAAGACGACAATGATTTATTGTTCAATTCTACCTTATCTCATTGTACAGATAATCAAAATGTGAAAATATCCTAGGAAGCAAGGACAGTCCGAATACTGGTGCATGTCCATTTAGCACCGTCTCGAACATGACACGTACACTCCAACATACACTAGGACACTCCAAAGTACACTAGGACACACCAAAACCAATATTGTTTATGTGTCACCTTGTCCGTATCGTGCCGCTTCCACTTCGTGCAACATAGAATATACCTCTAAGATGTAACATCAGAGAAGCAATACAAGCATAGCACGATGATCATGTAAAGAACGGGTAACAATATTTACTAAAACTAGAAAACTCTGCAACATTCAATCGAGAACGACACTTTCGGACAAAATCAAGCACTCCAACACATTATCTTCGTACCGAAAAAGACATTGATGATTTATTGTTCGCAAAAAAGCAAGCCCATCAAAATTTAAACCGATAACGGATTAAAAACTCTTACTATCTACACACCTCATGGTACACAAGCAAAGCCATTCGTACATCCATCCATTCATTGATTCCCCTTCAGTTCTACACCTGCAAAAATCAAACCAAAATCATCACAATCCAGTCCAAGCCCATCTTGATACCGAAAAAAAAAAAAAAAACCCACACAAAAGTACCATTTTCGAGGGGAATTCCGCAAATTTTCTCCAAATTCTACTTTAAAAAGATGCAAATTTACTGGCTGGACCCTTCGGAATCGTCCTTAGGCATCGAGCCCTGTTCTTGAATCGGCCCCTGTTGGTGATAGAACTGGCTCAATGCCTGCGGGTGGAGCTGGGAGAGACCCAGCTGGAGCCCGGGCAGCTGCCCGGGCGTCCCGGCGAGCATCGACGTGAAGCTGAGGTTGCCCCCGGGCAGCTCGAGGCCGTGGAAGCCCAGCCCCCCGGCCGCGGGGTTCCCCGGGTTCAGGTTAGGGCTGAGGAACCCGTTGGAGAACCCGCCGCCCCAGAGTCCCACTGGGTTCGGGTACGGGTTCGCGGAGGCGGGCAGGGAGGGGGAGGGGGAGAGGGCGGAGGCGGGCACGGTGCCGGACCCGGTGGCGGCGACGATGGCGGGCTCGGCCTGGTGGAGCAGCCACTGGATGGTCTCGCCGTCGGACTTGTGGCCGAGCTCGCGGGTGAGCTGGAAGATGCGGGCGGCGCAGAGGGCGGGCATGCGGATCCGGCGGCCGCGCCCGTCGACCTTGGTGTGGCGGTCCTTGTTGGAGCTCCTCTTCGGGGCGAGCTGCTTCCTCTGCGGGTTGTTGCTGGCGTCCTCCCCCCTCTCCGAGGGGATCATTTGGAGGTGGTCTTGCTGTTTCTCTTTGTTGGGGTCCATCTGGAAGGGTTCTAGAGAGAGAAAGCTGGGATCTTTAGGTTCTAGAGAGAGAGAAAGTCGAGTTCTTTCTGGGTCTATTTGATGATAGAGAAAGTTGGGTTCTTTTTTCTGGTTCTAGAGAGAGAGAGAGGGGGGGATTTTGGAAGAGGAAGGAGAAGGAAGGGGGTAGCTATTAAAGGGAAGAGATGACTGTGACGACTATTCCTTTAACTATTTACTATTTCCGTTTACTGCTACTTTTGTCTCTATATGTACTTTTGAGTTTTTTACCGCCCACAATCAGTGCTAGTAGACTAGGATTTGAGGAGGTTTGGATTTCAGAATGGCACTAGCTAAGAATGACAAATAAAACATTATTTTCTTGCTGAATTTTACTGATTTTTTTTTGCTTAATTTTAATTTAATACCTTCAACTATTTCAGTTTTTTAACATCACATTCTAAATTTTGATAAGTTAATATCCTAAAACAAAAATAATAAAGATAAAATTACTCTCACCATCCTCCCTCTCTACCCCATACGTAGAGGTGCAACTCGGATGGGCTAAACCGTAATCCGATCGGATAAACCCATTAATTGGTTGGATTAGGGTTGAAGAAACTCAAGTTCGGGCTTGGGTTCGAATTCGGGTTAAAATATTTGAACTCAATCAAAAATAGGATTGGGCTTGCGTTCATGTGTCGGGTTTAGCCGAAGAACCCGAAACCCGACATATATATATATATATATATATATATATATATATATATATATATATATAGGATAAATTGTAAAAAATCCCTCGTTAAATAAACGTCTTTTGCGTAGAAAAATCTTTTAGAATTTTTTGCAGTTTGCCCCTCCTTAGATTACAAATCCGCTCGATTAGACCCCTCAAGCCAAATTTTAAAAATTTTATACCTAAAATATCCCTGTCCCCCTCTAACCCCCCCCCCCCCCCCCCCGACGGCGCCGGCGAGCCCCCAGCCCCACCCTCCTCGCCGGCGAGCGCCCCCCCCCTCCTCCTCCCTCGTCGGCCCCGACCCCCCCCTTCCTCCTTCTCCGCCGGCCCCGACCCCCCCTGCTCCCTCACCGGCCCAACCACCCCCTCCCTCCGCCTCCCTCGTCGGCCCCGACAACTCCCCCTCCCCCCATCCTCCTCCTTCGCCGGCCCTGACCCCCCTGCTCCCTCACCGGCCCCGACCACCCCCCCCCCCCCCTCCGCCTCCCTCGCCGACCCCGACCACCCCCCTCCTCCCTCGCCGGCGAGCGCACCCCCTCCTCCTCCTTGCCGGCGAACACAGCCCAAACAGCCGAGGAAGGAGGAGGGGGGAGGGATAAAATTGTCATTTGGGGGCAAAATGAGCATATTTCATACTTTTATGAATTTTAAGAGCATGGGATCTTTTAGTGCAAAAAACGAAAATCTAACGAGAGATTTTTTGCAATATATATATATATATATATATATATATATATATATATATATATATATATATATATATATATATCTTAAATAGAAAGTTTAAACCGTAAATTTTTTCACCCAAACTCTTCACTACTCGTCGTAAATCTCATTTCAGTTTTATTTTGTAATGATTGAGACTTGATTGCTATTTGATTATATTTAATATCAAATATTATATTAGAGTCCGATAAACTCGACTCGATCCTTCGGTCTTGCTCTCGGGCTTCATATGTTGAACCTAAGATTGTGTTGGGTTGGACTTGGGCTTTGTTTATAATTAATTCATCCGAATGGACTTGGCTTGACTTCAAGTCTGATCCAATCCGTCCGAGTTGCATCCCTATCCTTACGACTTCCTCCTGGCTGCCCCCCCCCCCCCCCCCCCCCCCGACTGAAATTACTTTCTCTGATGTTGTTACTGTCGTCGCGCGAAAATATAAGGGAGAGGACGGGATGGCGCAGGCGGGGGGCAGCCCGAGGAGGGGTGTGGGGCAGCCGCGACGGGGGTGTAGGATAGGAAAGGAATATCAAGTTAAATTTTTAAAAAAAATAAAAAATATCAAGTTGTAATTCAAGTTTTTTTTTTTTACTGATAGGGTTTAACTTTCTGCATGATTGACTTTCCTTTTCTTCTCTATTTCCCTTGTTTGACTACTGGTTGTTTCTTTACTCTCTCTAAAATAGATGGCAGCTTGGCAGCAAACATGGAAAGCTTGCTGGTTGCTTCTACTTCACTCTCCCCATGCCACACCTAATTATTTTTCCTTGCAACCTATACACTTTGTTGACCAATTCAGGAGGAAATTTAGGAGGGGACATAAGCTACAATCATGACCTTTTGTACAACAGTAGAAAGCTAGCTAATAAAACTTTCAAAATTTATACAGTTGCTCACACACACAAAATCTACAAGTTTGGAGAGATTATAAAAGACTACTAATTTTTTTAAAAATAATAATATCAAATACATAACGCCAAAGATAATGACACTATGAATTCTGCTTACATATTGCTAATAGATTTGGCGCTCTATACGAGGTTGCAAGTAGCTTTGACGATATGGAGACGAGACTGTTACTAGGTTCGGCGGTATGGATGTATTATTTTTAATCCGAATTTTTGACGAGGAAGAAAGAGAGCATACTCTTGTAAAGTTGTTGAGTAAAAATTTCAATTGAGTCGTACTATTCTATAAAATAAGCTCTTAGATTCTTAATCTAGAATCGAGAAATTGGGATCAACCTTAGTACTCCAAGAGCCCACTCCAAGACCAAACATGTTTTATCCAAACATGTATTGGGAACTTGGGACCGGATGCATATGCAAAACATTTGAATTCTCTTTGATTGACTACTTTCATATTTCAGAAAATTTGTTTGAACGATATAAATTTTAACAAAATTTGCTAAAAGATAAGAAATTTGGAAAATTGATAATGGAAATACATTTCGACAAACTGTATGGCTGAATTTGAACATTTGATTTTTTTTTTTTGGTTTTCTTTACTTCAGTTTGGTTTATCTTTTTGTTTAATTGATTTGGTTTAAACTTTTAGTTTAGTTTAATCTATTAGTTAATTTATTTTTATCTATAATAATTATATATGAACTAATTGATTTTATTATTATCTATAGTAACAAATAAATAAATAATTTTTATATATATTGTTGGGAACAAAGCGCGGAAACCGTTCCCCCAAACCAGAAGGTCCTGCGAGAGAACCGAGCAAAAGCACACAAACCCAAAAATGCCAAACACAATCGCAGACACAAAGATTTTTAACGTGGAAAATCCTTGCGGGAAAAACCACGGGACGATCGGAGTCCAACCCTGAAGAACCTCCACTAATGGAATAAAGAGAATACACCCTCTACAAGCTCCTTCCGATCCAATACGGATCACCACAACTCACTTGAAAGAAGAAATTTTTTGATTGCGAACTCCGAAGAACAAGAGATGCCGAAAAATTATTCGAAGCAATCTCTCCTTCACAATAGTCCTTAATCCTCTCTCTCTCTCTCTCTCTCTCTCTCTCTCTCAAAGATTGTAAAGCACTCTTATTTTTGAGATAATTTTACAACTAGCATGCATCACCCTTTTATAAGCCCTTGGTAATCCATACATGAAAGGCCAATATATATGGAAACTTCCAATATGTATCAATCATATATTTAATGGAAATCCAATCATAATTGGCTTGCCATAATTGGAAGCCCAATTATATGAAAAGCTACTATATGAAGGGTCCAATCATAAATATATAATCAAAGTAAATATGGAAATCCAATCATATATTTTCTTACCATATATGTTCCAAAATAGGATCCATGCACTCCCCAAGCTTCTCCGACACACGGATGGCGCTCGTCGCTCTCCGGAGTATTCTCCACATAGGTTGGGAACCTCACCCACTCCAACAAATCTCCCCCTTCACAACTAGGTAGAGGAACTCGTCATCCCGACGATCCGCCTGCAGTACTCAAACTTTTCCTTGGTAGAACCTTCGTGAGCATATCTGCTCCATTGTCATCAGTATGGACCTTCTCAAGCATCGCGTCCTTCTTCTCAACCACATCCCGTATACAATGATACCGAGTCTCAATGTACTTGTACCGACTATGAAATGTCTGGTTCTTCACAAGGTGAATGACACTCTGGCTATCGTAAAGCAAAGTATACAGCTCTTGCTTCAGCCCCATTTCCTGCAACAGCTTTTTCATCCACAACAACTCCTTGCAAGCCTCCGTCGCCGCAATGTACTCTGCCTCTGTCATCGACAAGGCAACACACTTCTACAACCGCGACTGCCACGATACCGCTCCTCCAGCAAACATCATCACATAGCCCGAAGTCGATCGCCTCGTGTCTACATATCCAGCCATATCAGTGTCGGTATATCCAACCAGCTTCGGCTCGTCACTGTTTTATTTAACAAAATGCCTAAAATTGGCTTTTGAAAGAAAACGAGAAAAAGTACAAAAGTACAAATTATTCCTGGAAAGTATTGCTATGGAAGTCTGATCTGAGAGCGATCACTTTGTTCCTTGGACCATACGATGATGATGAAGAGAACTGCTTGAGGAAGATGAACAATCGGAAGAACTAAGTCACCAGAAAGGTATCGACACAACGGCACTGATGGCACAGTCGAATGCTTTCCTGCTTTGCTTCATCCTGTTCTTGAGAAAAAGTTGAAGAAATGCTTCTGGGAATATCACTCTGAAAGTATGAGTTTTCTCATAATCTCCTCTTCTGTATATCTCTCTTGATGTCTTTCTTTTGTTAAAAATAAGTCTATTTATAGACTAGACCCTCTGTGCGTAAAAAGTAACAAAATTGGGTCTCTACGCAAGTAACTGCCACCCACGATTGAAAATCAACCTTTACGCGTGATGACACGTGTCCCATATAGAGTTTTGATCTCTACGCATGGTGACACGTGTCCCACAACTTCAACAATATGGGGAGAGCACGTACATACGTTCCTCGATAAGTGTGGCATGAAAGCCACATATGCAGACCACGTCCTCACATAGCCAGAAAAGATTGGGCGTAAAAATAATCCAAAATAGACTTCCTGCGTAAAGTAGCAGACTGGGTATAAAATAATCCAAAATAGACTTCCTGCGTAAAGTGGCTGAAAAGTAGCCTTGAGCGTATAATTAGCTCAAATAAACTCTACGCACACAAAAGCCTTGAGCGTAAAGACTCAAAATAGCTTTCATGCGTAAAGGAAATGATCTTTTGAGCGTAAAGTAGCCCATCTGCATGCTAAACGACAAGTGTTGGATTTGGTAAAAAAATCTTCTCGGCTTTTGTGCAATGTTTTGTCAGAAAATCATACTGTCAGATCAATATCACGCGCATTAAATGCAGTCTGATAGCCTGTCTCTCGCGTAAAAGCTGAGAATGGCTCTCGCGTAAAAGAACTCGCGTAGAATTTTGAATCTGACTCAATAGAGTCTTTTAATGAGCCTTACGTAGAGTCTGACTTTGCGTAAAGTTTTTAACTTCTTTCACTTGGTCTATGAAGTTTATTTTATGCTTCTACAAGACCCCCTTCAAAATTTTCAAATTTTTCTAAAATTTGAAATACTTTGAACAGAAGCGTAAAATTCGGGATATCCAACAGTCATCCGCGTAGAATTCGGGATACCCAACGGTCATCTGCGTAAAGTTCGGGATACCCAACAGTCCGCGTAAAGTTCGAAATATCCAACAGTCAGCGTAAATTTCGGGAATTTGAACCGATTTCAAAATTCTCTATAAATAGAGTTCAACGGTTAGAGAGAGAATTTTACTCATTCTCGCGATCTCAATCTCTTTTACTCTCTTCTTCTTCGAGATCTCAGTTCAACTCAATGGCCCCCAAGAGTAAGACCACCGCCGGCGCCAAGGGCAAGAAGTCCGTCGCTGCTGCCTCGTCGGCGGCTGATCGAACAGAGACTACCATTCCAACATCGGTGGCGACCCCAAGACCTAATCCTGCTGTGGCTCTGGCCATGATAGGTAAAACCCTATCTATTTCGGCCGTGAGTTCGTCGAAAAAAGAAAAAGAAGAACCGAACAAAAACCTTAAATTTCACGTCCACGTTTATACGTGTTAGCGTAAAAATACAACTAACCAAATACGCCCACGTCTATACATGCCAGCGTAAAAATAGAAACAAAAGAATATGCCCACGTTATACGTGTCAGCGTAGAATATAAAAATACGCTCACGTCAATACGTGCCAGCGTAAAAATAGAAATAACAGAATACACCCACGTTATACGTGTCAGCGTAGAAACAACATACGCTCACGTCTATATATGCCAGCGTAAAACATAAAATACGCTCAAATCTATATGTGCCAGCGTAAAATGCGCAAGTGATAAGACTTTGCGTAAAAATAGTTAATTCTGAAAATAGAGAACTTTTGCACTTAATTTTTTTTTAATTTTAATCAACTTAACTTCTACGCGTAAGCGTAAAGTTTGCATAGTCAAGCTCTCTAGTACAGATTCTTTAATTTTTATGCGTAAAATTCAGAATAAGTCATCTGCGTAAAATTTAAATTAGATTTTTACTAACTTGTTTCTTCTTTTTCTTTTGGCAGTGGACTTACAAATTCATCCTCTCGCAGAGGTATTCGGCTCACCAGCTGGTATGGTGGGCTCAAACTACTTGGAGAATTTGTCTCATGTTGAATTCCCTCAATCAGATACATAATACCCTGAAGAGAGACAACAGCTAATAGCTGCTCAGGGAGACAGGATGCTGCTATCACTGATGAATGGAGAATTGCTGGTGTCGCTAGATGGCCAGCAATTTTTGAAGCCTACCTTCATGTTTGGGGATGCTATTGATTTTCAATCACAAACAAACCCCAAAAAGGAGGCTTGGGTGTTTAAGTTTGAAGAGAGAGCGATGTATCTTCCAGACATGGCAAGGGATTATCCCCTATCTTTATTTGTACACGCCATCCATCCAAGACAGATGCTATGGAACTTGACTCCCAGCAGTCATGGTAGACCAGGCAGAATTATTTTCAAGAGAGACGAGACCAACCAAATGGGCTACCATACCAGTACTCCCAGTGGTGGTATCATTCCTTTCGCCGGTCTACTGCCTGGATTCACACCAAGTGAAGATTCAGCTTTGATTCAACCAGTGCAGATCCCAATGTTCGTAAACAAGCTTATAAAGGCCTCAGTATTATATTCCCAGGCCAACCCTAGGCTGCCAGGGTGGATGACACCTCATAATCAGAACTGGTTCAACTTAGTGCCTGGATCATGAAGAATTTCAAAACAGAACTGCAAGCCATTGGATTATATGAAGCAGTAGCCTCCACGAGTCAGGGTATACCAATGAACAACAACCTGTTCTTGGCTTTAATGGAGTTGTATATCAGTTCAACAGGGACTTTTGCAACTCCGATAGGTGAAATGGTCTTTGCACTGCATGAGATGCAGTTTATCTCCAAGCTGCCAATGGGTGAAGCTCCGTATGAAGAATATGTTCCCTCCAACCAGGAACTAGCAGAGATCAGGGAGAAAAATCCTCAGTTAGTTGAGGTATACCAAGAATTGATGTGCCACTATCTGACTTGTACCACTATATATGGAAGTGGATCGCATTTGGCATACATCAATAAATGGACAACATATTTATTCTACCATAAGAATAGAATATCCAAGGATGACAAAGAAAAATTTCAAGATAACAAGGCTCAACCTATCAACCCTTGTTCAATCATCCCTCCTGATTCAATAAACACTTGGATGGCCACCTATAAGTTTTCGGATAAATATTTGGCCACCAAGGCTAGAGAATTCCCTGCTGGGACCGAAGTATTGAGCTTTCTAAGACACGGCAGCCGAAAGCTCTCAAAAGAAGCCTTGCTAGCGGGCTTCCTTTCCTTTTGGCTACGAAGATGGATCGTACCAGGGATTGACACAGCTGACAGGATTCACCGAAATGTACTATGGCCAGCAGTACGTTTGGTATTCAAAGTCAGGATCAACCTGTTATCGGCAATGGTATACCGGATAAATGCAGGTTTGCGAGCATTTGGTGATGAACTGATCAACAATGCTCCTCACCGAAAAGATTTTCCTAGGGTGGAGATGCCCTACACCTATTTGATGGGCTGGTTGTTACATCACAACTGCAGTTTGTTGCCACCAGGCCCTGTGAATGATACGGAGGTATTCCTCTAAAAGTTTAATAAAGCCACGTGGACTGCAACTTCAGTGGCAGACACCCGGACAACACTCAACTATTCCCATGGGTGGAACTTTTTCTGTACAAGACCACCAGTCCCAACTGACTGTTTCGGGACGCAATTTGAAGATATAGGTGAAGTGAGGACTTCATTACCTGCGCCAGTTTTTAAATGGCTAATGTGCATCAGACCCTCACATCTGATGTATAGGAATGAAGACAACTGTACGTTGGAACCGTATCTACCCAGTCGGTTCGCTCATCAGTTTGGATATGACCAACTTCACGTTGGTAATCCCTCCACCAACTTCCACCATTATGGAAAATTAATTAATGGTGCAAGACCTCGTCAGTTTGGATATTATTATTATTATTATCATTATTATTATTATTATTATTATTATAATAAAATTACTATTTTTTATAAAAAAAATAGTATTATTAGTTGGTGAGAAAAATTACTATTTTAAAAAAAATAATATATATAAATGGATTTTTGTTGTGTTCCGAACCGAAACCCGAATTCGTTCTTATTTCCCGAAACCGAATTCCGAAACCAAATTCGGTTTCGTATAATATTCTTTAAGTTATTTTATATATATTATATATATTAAACACCCTTTATGGAAACATTATTTCTATTCATTTCTCATTCTTTAACTCTCTTTCTCACTCTCTCTGTAATTCTCCTGGAGAGCTGGCGCCCCGAACCGCCGCCGCCGGCTTTTCGCCTCCCCGCCGGCCGTGCACCCCCTCCTCTTCCGTAACCTCCTCCACCACCCTATATAACTTCTCCCCTCTCCTCATCTCTCCATTCACCATTCTCTATTCTCCCCCATTTTTTCCCAACCCCAATCGTACCCTAGTCAGTCGGAGCTCCGCCTCACCTCGGAGAACTGACCGAGCGCCACCCGCCGTCGACCCAGCAGCCTGACGATCCCGAGCCCACTTCTCCGAGCCGCCTTTGGCCGCGCTCCGCTTTCCGAGTCTGGCGCCCGACCGCCAGGCGCGGCCCCGTGCTCCGCCGACCACCCCAGGCCGCCGCCCAGCGCCCCTGACCCGTCCCTCTCTCGACCGACCCGTGCGGCCAGCCTCTCTCAGGCACTGCCCCGTGCGTTCATCTCCCGGCGTGCTCCCCGATTCCGTGGTCGTCTCGTATTTCGGTTTGCTGTCCCGAACCGCAACACTTTCCGTGCCCCGATCCGACCGCTGTGCCCTTCGACCCGTTGTTTCCGTGGCTCCGCGGAGACGCTGCCTCTGTCCTCTTTCCAAGCGTTCCCATTTTGCTGTTCTGCGTTTCCGTTCGTGCTGTCCCGAGCCGATTCTGCGGTCCGCGCGGTATCTTTCTTCTATTTTTATACATCTGAGAGCTCTAGCCGAGCAACCCAGGTATAATTGCTTTCCCGTTTCCGTCCCGAGTCGATGATGATATTGGTTTTTCGATCCTGTTGCGGGATTCGGTTTGGATGAGTTCGATTTCAGAAAAAATTCCGAAATCCTCTTTGGGTTGTGCTGTGATTGGAGAATTTTAGTTCTGTTGTTTAGTTTCGGATTTTTCGAAACTATTATGTTCTGTGGTTTTTCCTGGGCTTCTCGAAAATTCCAAGTTTTGTTCGGATATATTCTGGAGATTGGTTTTATGGTATTTTCGGGTTTTGAGTATTTTCGGTTTATGAATACCGAAAACGTATTTTCGGGTTCGATATTATTTTTGGGTTTTAAATGGTGGGAATAATTTCTTGAGTATGGGACTTATATTTGGTGATTGTGGCACATTTTCCCAGTTTTGGGTTGTCCCGAAAATAGAGGGAATGCTGCCAAAATTTTTATAAAAATTTATAAAGGAATATTTTAAATCAGATTTCGGAAATATTTTATAAAGTGGATTTTTGGGCGACGACCGTAATTGGTCAATAGGTCCTGGCTAAGTGCAAACGAAACCGGTTTCGCCCGGACGTTGAGGCATTAGCCTATATGACGATTGGACCATATCTGAGACTCATTAAATATTTAATTTACTCATAATTAAATTATAGGAAGTTTTAGAACTAACGACCATTTCGTCTTATTTTAATTTATGTAAATAAATTATAATGGGCATAAGCCCAGTTGGTTGTTGGTTCTGTGACTTGTATTTTGGTAGCGTAGGATTTTCTGTTGTTTTCTGGTTTTGCGAGTTCTTGTAGCATACGCGTAAATCTAATAATAATTATTTTCATATAAAAATTAATAAAGTTTTCTCACATTAAAATTACAAGTTTTAATATTAAAACAACGATCATGTATTTCTCATTAAAATGAGAAATTTAGTTTTATATGTATAAATACGAAAATACAAAGTTTTAATCAATTAAATTGGAAACTACGAGTTTTTCCAAAATACAAAGTTTAAACGATCTTTTCCTCGTTATTAATTCAACGCACCAATAATCGCATTTTTGTTCGTGTTTAATAAATAAAGATTTAAAATTGATTAGGACACAATTAGAGATTTCAACTAGTATAGTTAGCTTGGTAACCTTGGATTTTGAGTCAATTTCTCGAATGTAGGATTTCAAGAAAGAACCTGTTTTCCCATCCCGACATATCGACCCGTCCAGTCCAATCAATTTGAGGCAAGTACATTTTGTGTTAGTTTACAATTATTTAGTAATCGTTTTAATGCAAGTTTAAACCACGATGCAACACGGAACTCTCTCCGAGAGCACTGACTGTAACTACTGTAACTGTTTGGGGACTGGGGGAGTAGTGTAATGAGTATGACCACATCCAAACTACTGTAACTACTATAACTGTGCGAGCTTACCCCTCTTACACACGGGGATAAGCCATATCTTTCACTGTACAACCCAAGCCGGTCATATTCATTGCCTATTCACATCACAATGTTTTAACTGCTGGAAAATGTTTATTTCAAATTGTTTAAAAGTGCATGATTCTATTATTATTTTAATTGTCAAATTAGCATGAATTGTACTTTGCTCCCTCCTGACTGGAGATACATTTTTAGGGGATATTGAGGATGCTGAGCTGTTAATCAACAGCTATTACGACCCGGTTCTGTACCCCGTGGTGCTGCCAGAGTCCCCTTTGGAGGACGCAGGGCCTGAGGTCGACGAGCCGAACGCCTAGCTAGATTTTCTGTTTCTAGATTTGTTGTTTTAGAATTTTGTAATTTGATTTCAGCTTTTAATTCAGTTCTTTCACTTTCCAGTTGTATTCTATTTAAAGGATTAATAAAGTTTTAAATTCCCGAATATTGAGTTGTGACAAATATAGATGTTGTTGTGGTTACCTGCTAATGGAACAGCTTACTGCCGCCGTCTCAACAACGGTGCAGGCTGGGCATGATCCGGTTCGACCCAATTATTTGGGATCGGGTCGTGACAGGATATGACCAACTTCACGTTGGTAATCCCTCCACCAACTTCCACCATTATGGAAAATTAATTAATGGTGCAAGAGCATGGAGGTACTTTAGCACTGCATGTACCGGTGCTAGATTCCGGGTATCAACTGTTACAAGTACAACTGAGCTACGAATGTTTCATACGTATGCTCGTTTTTATGCATCCATTCGCTCCTTCGCGAATGATTACAACATGAAGGGGAGTCTTCGATGGGCCAAAGAAGGAAATATCGCAGAACCAGTTAGGGTACCTTCGGACATACCCGATGATGTTGCTGTTCCAGACAAGTATCTGGATGTGATCCCTACGGGAGTTGGAGAACCAGCTGCATGACCAATTATCATCTCCAAAACCCGGAAGCAGAAATCAAACACAGCTGTTACCCTCCAGGAGAAGAAGAAAAAAGTCACTGTTAAAGGGCCTTTTAGACAGAGAGCCGCTACTCCAGAGAGAGAAACTCCAGTCGAGGAACCTCAACACATTGTATCTTCTTCAGCTCATCCTGGAGAAGGGTCTTCAGCATCTCAGCCCAAGCATCAACAGAAATTATGGGGCTCCTATCTCCTGGACGTCTCAGCACCTCTGCACATCTGACTTCTCCACAGAAGGTGCAAGCTATTGAGGACACTGCCACGACTCGTGCTAGTGATCCGGAGCCCATCCCCTCAGATGAACCGGCTCTTGACTTCGACGATGATGACTGGGATTAGGATTATGACTCGCTCTTGGCACGTCCTGCACCTACTCCAGGTAAATATAAATCACTACTAAAATCTGTCAAATCAGCGACGCGTCAAGACGTCGCTAAATAGGGTAAATACGTCGCTAATTTCTATTAGCGACGAATTTAGCGACGTTTTAATGTAGTCGCTATTAACCTAGTTGCTAAACAAGAAAACGTCGCAATACGTCGCTATTGCGACGTGCTTTAGCGACGCGGACATGTCGCTAATTTAGCGACTGCCAGCGACATAAAATGTCATCATTTACCGACGTATCCTAGCGACGTTGAGCGACTTGACATGCATCGATGCTGACCTGGCTTTAGAGCCAAATGGCAACGTTCTGCGACTTTTTAACGTCACTATATTACCGACATATAGTGACGTTTCGCGACGTTCTATGTAGCGACGTTTAGTGACGATCAGCGACGGTACTCATTAAAGTTAGCGACGTACTTAGTGACGTTTATATCGTCGCTGGACGTCGCTGACAGTCGCTGAACGTCGCTAATATTAAAATAAAAAATTACAGCATTTGCAACATTTGCAGAATTTGCAGCATTTGCAGAATTTGCAGCACCATTTGTTACAACAACGACAGTGTATCACGAACACAGTATCAAACAACACATATACACACAATCACGAACACGTTTGAAACACAATCTCATCAATCAACACAGATTTATGAAAATTTGTAACAATGTCAAACATAATGTGTCCACATAAGAATAATGTATGTATAACCACATAAAAGACCCAGGCCCTGGATCCACCTACAAAGTTTACCTTTGTCCTCCTTGTCCAGTAAGAAAATGGCCCTGGGCTGCTTATACTTCCCACTGCCTTCCTTTATCAAATACAACTCTGGACGTCTGCATATTTCTTCTAAGTCCAACCTGGCCTTGGGATTGTCTTTCGTCTTTCCCTTTACGTCCATCACAGTATTTATTATATTGTCAAATACATTCTTCTCGATATGCATGACATCCAGGTTATGTCTGAGCAGATGGTCACTCCAATATGGTAGGTCCCATAATATACTCCTCTTCGTCCAGTTGTGAGCGCGGCCAAATCCATCACACTTGTATCCCGCTGTAGGCTCTTCAATAGCACTTGACAATTCTTTAACTTCTTCACCATGGCGGTGGACTGGACTTCTCTACCACGCCAGCACGAAAAGCATTCCTGTTCCTCTGGTACGGATGATCCTTTGGCAGGAATTGTCGATGACAATCAAAGAAGCACGGTTTTCCTCCGTGTTTCAAACGGAAAGCCTTAATACGATCCATGCAATACGGACATGCGAGACGACCATGGGGTAAAACCGTCAGAGGAACATGTAAGGAGTCTTCATACACATCCAAGGCGGCAAGTTGTACGGAGTAACAATCACTGGCCAACAAGAATATTGTGAGCCCGAAAGTCCAAATGGGGTAAAACCGTCGGAGGAAAGCCCCAATATGACATTACGCGGCTCCGAAGCAAAATCGGGATACACTCGATCAAAGTGCTTCCATGCTTCCCCGTCGGATGGATGATCCAGTACTCCGTCTATTTGTTCCCGCTTGTGCCAACTCATATTATCAGCTGTCTCCTTTGCCATAAACAACCTCTGCAACCGCGGCGTCAAAGGCAAATAGTGCATCGAATCTGTTGGCTTGCGTGCACCAGAAGTCCTTGTTGTACTAGTTGCCTTGAAGCGATCGGCACCACAAAATCTGCAGGCGTCTTCATCCTTGTCGTCCTTATAGTACAACATGCATCCGTTGCGACATGCATCAATTTTTTCATACCCCATCCAGAGCGATCTCACCATTCTCTTGGATTGGTAGAAGTCTTTAGGTAACTTGCCACCCTCCGGCAATATATCTATAATTAACTCCAGGATTCGGTTGTAGCATTCTTGAGACATGTTAAAATCTGATTTTATGCTCAACAATCTTGTAGCCACCTCCAACGGTGAATGGTCATCACAACCAGGATATAAAGGAGTCCTTGCATTCTCCAGCAACTCCATGAACTTTGCAGCATTGGCATTCGGTGCCTCCTCAGCTACATATTGATTGTTCGGATCGAAACGAGGCCCCGCAGCATCGAAAACCATGTTCATCCACCCTTGGTCGTAATCAGCATGCTCGTGGACATCTACATAAGGCTCCACATAAGGCTCCGGCTCGGAGGTAAAGACACAAGTTCTCCGTGTGCGGTCCACTGATAATAATTTGGCATGAAACCCCTCGAATACAAATGATATGTCACATCCACTTTCGAATGATATTTCAAGTTGCGACATCTCATACATGGACACTTAATTTTTGTACGGTCCATGTACTGAGGGAACGTCTTGGCAAACTGTAGGAACTGTTGCACACCCTGTATAAATTCATCCCGTACACTGTACATGTCATCAGGATGACGATTGTACATCCACAAACGGTTCTGCAGATAGTAATTCATATCCATTTTAAGATAATTCTGCAAAGATTGACACAGATAATAATTCATCAGGATGACGATTGTATATCCACAAACGGTTCTGCATAATTGCCAAGTGTGGGGACGAATGGCTCAGAACACAACCCAAAATGCATTCTAGGATACATTAGTTTGAATCATCTATGTTCTGTACATATTGTGTAGTATATGTTCTTATCGAATCTAATATCTGAAGGATGTAACAGAATCAAGATGAACCCACATAATGTAATACTAAGACATTATCTACTACTAAAAGATGTAGTGATAGGTTGTCGTATCATCATTGCCGAGGGATGGGGGTCGGAGGATAGTCAACTTTATCTACGGCTACATAGTTTCTGTCTCGCCAGTCGAATGGCTGCAGGGACTATGTCCTGATCACGATGTCGTACCATAGATTAATGCAAATTCCTTATAGCAAATGTCATACATAGATTTCTGTCTCGTCGGTCGAATGGCAGATAATCTAATTAAGACTTTCAACTAAGCAGTCAAAGGGTACTGAACAGAAAGTCTAATTAAGACTTCCAACTAAGCAGCGTTGTAGGATTTAAAATATGGTATTCAGGATTAGTATCCATCCTTCGTGACATAGCTGACTCTGCCAAAACCTGACCAACATATCCTATACTAATCATTCCATATTTCAGTAATGTCAGTGAGCTAAATCATACTCAACTGTCGAGAATACTTAGGAGAAAACTCATTCACAGGATTAGTATCCATCCTTCGTGACATAACTGAAATTTTATAGAGCTCGATAATAATTATTAGTCAATTTATTCATCATTTCAAAACCCTGAAAAAGCCCCAAAAAAACTCCCAGTATCAGTAAATAGGGCTCGAACCCTAAATTAGAATTCGAATCCAAGCAAAATATCAAATTGACAGTTGATATGCCTAAAAAACTCCCAGTATCAGTATATAGGTGTCACACTGTGAGTCTCGTGTCCACACAGTGGGACACGACGTATCCAAACCAACAAAATAGGTGTCACACGAACTAGAAGCGAGTCCACTGTGAGTCTCGTGTCCCCGGCAGCGAGTCCACGCTCTCGTAGACACGAACTAGAAGCGAGAGAGAGAGCTAGAAGACGAGGAGAAACTAGGAAGCGGGGGGGGGAGAGAGTTACCTGAGTATCTACCTGAGGAAGGAGGAGGAGGAGGAGGAGGAGAAGGAGGAGGGAGATCGCCGGAGGAGCGCCGCGGAGGAGGAGGCCGGAGGAGGAAAATCGCCGGAGGAGCATCGCGGAGGAGGAGGGCACGAAATATTTGGGGGGAAAATTTGTGAAAGATCGAAAAGCAAACCCTTGCTATATGAAACGATTAGCGAAATTCTTTTTGGACGTCGCTAAACGTCGCTGATATTTATGAAACGGCGACGCTACTTAAAGTGCGTCGCTACACGTCACTACATCAGCGACGTGTACCGACGAACTTGCGACGCCTATTCTCATTTAACAAATTACAGCCGCTAGACGTCGCTATTAGTCGCTGTTAGCGACAACCAGCGACGTCTTGTATAAACGTCGCTAAAACCCCCAAAATAGCGACGTTCTTCCTTGGAGTCGCTAAATACGTCGCTGATATGACTTATTTTGGTAGTGAATTACAAAATTATGTATTATGATTTTGTATATTAACTTTGCTTAATTTTTGTAGGTGTTATCATTGCAGCAAAGCCTGTGGCTCCCCTTCCTCTTCAAGAAGAAAACATAGAGTCTAAAGAAAGGAGTTCTTCTTCAAAAGAAGATTCTACTTCTAAAGAAGACTCTCCATCCATGGAGGTACAACAAGAGCCAAAAGTAGAGGCCCAGCAAGGATTGCCTTCTCTTGCTGAAGACAGAGAAGAAGAACCAACTGCAGATGAAAAAGTAACTGCAGAAGAAGAACCAGCTATAGATAAAGAAACAGCTGCAGAAGAAAAACCAGTTGCAGAAGAACCAACTGCAAATGAAGTACTCCCAGGACTTGAAGGGCCTGTAGCCAACGAAGGTGATGAAGATATTGTCAACCCATCAACTGAAGTTGGAGACGTAGTAATAACATCCTCAGTTATTGCTACTGATCTGGCACAAGTTCTTGAGAAGATAGTGTCTGAACCTGAATCAGTTACAACGATCACTATTCCTCCCACAATAATCACCGCCACCGAAACTCGAGTAGTTTTCGCTCCAGAAACGGCTGGAGGAATAATTCATACACATGCTGAAGACATTATCTCTGGAGCTCCTGTGAATCAATCAGCCATGGTAGCAACATCAACAATGGCTTTAACTCAACTTGTTACCAAGGCAACAACAACATCTGCTCCCAGTCTTCAGAAGAGGGATTTGGTAGACCTTGTTGCCACTCCGAGCTCTAATGCCGAAATGAATCTCTTAGTTGAGATCCATACTGAAACTTTCTACAAAACCTTGGCAGCCTTAATCAAGATGATCCTGAAGAAGGGCCTAAATTATGAAAGTTTGAAGGCTGTAATTGCTCTCACGATCAGGAATGTTGCTATGTTCAATGACACTGAGAGAGCCGCAGCTTTGGAGAAGGTAGTAGAAGGACTTGAACAGCCTATTAAAGAATATCTAAGGCTGTCAAGTGAAACTCTTGAAAGTCTCATCCAAACCGAGTATGATGCTTTATCAGCTGAATACATCACTCGGGAGACTATTTTTAATGAATCTCTCCAGGAGTACAGCAGCAAAGTCGCCAAAGAGAAAGCTTTATTGAATGAAAATAAACCCCTTCTGGAGATGCATAAAGAAGCCTTGAGACTTCAAACATGAGAATTCATCAGCAAGATGGTAGAATTCGTGAAGTTGAGGCAGAGTTGGTTCGCTTAAAGGCAGAAAGAGAGCAGATGATTGCAACTAGAGATTAACATCTAACGTAGAGCTCAATATTGGAAGAGAAGGTTTTAGGTGCTGAAGCTGTCATTAAAACCCTTGATGATGCCAAGGATAAAATGATAGCTACTTTCGCCGAACTCTTCCATCTCTGTACTCCAGAAGCCCGACGATCTATAGCTACTGCTACTGTATTGAATTCTTGTGAAAAGCGTCCAGCAGAACTGCAAAAACTGCTCGAAGATGTATCTGCTCCGCCTTAGGCAATTTTGCATTTAATACAGAATTTTGTATTCTTCTGTCTTTTTCATTCTGTAATTTTTTCAAGAAATGAATAAAATATTTGTTTTATGACCCTATCATTTATTTTGAATTTAAACAATAGGTATGAGATAGAAAGCACTTATCAGAGGTAATATGGACATGATAAATCTTCTAAACTCAACAAAGTAAATTATATCTATCCAGAGGTAATGTGGACATGATAGATAATGAATCTTGTTTTTTTTAGAGTATACAATACTATCAGAGGTAATATGAACGTGACAGATCGTAACAACTCAAAGAACATAGATTAATATCTATTCAGAGGCCATATGGACATGATAGATAAGAAAAGAAGTAAACTTAATATTTATTCAGAGGTCATGAGAACATGATAAATAATAAATCTTTTTCTTTCTAAAATCAGCTGGTAAGACAGAAGATCAAAATTCTCTTTTAGAAGAACAAATAATTAGCTTAACCAAACCTTGGTAGCTGGGGAATAAAGAATAAATTCAGACATAATATTTCTTCAAGAATTTGCCATTAATTGGCATCATGAGCAAATCTTCATTAGGTTTAGACAACCTATAGGCACCATTAGAGAATACTGTCTCGACTACATAAGGACCTTCCCATTTTGCTTAGAATTTTCTTTTGCTCTTATGAGTCATCACCATCGGTCTTCGGACAGCTAGAACTAGCTCACCGACTTTGAATACCCTTTCTTTAACTTTACGATTGAAAGCTCGAGATATACGGGATTGATATAACTCGATGTGCTGTTGTGCTTGAAGATGCTTCTCGTCTAGACCTTCAAGTTCTTGAAGTCTCAACAGATCATTATTCTCTGTAGTTAGCTCATTAGCAATGGCTATTCTAAGAGATGGAATCTGGATTTTCAGTGGAAGAACAGCCTCACATCCGTAAACCAGTGAGAATGGTGTAAAACTAGTAGGAGTTCAGACTGTCGTTCGGTAAGCCCATAAACATTCTCTAAGTTTCTCATTCCAATCACGTTTATTAGAAGAGACAAATTTTTTGAGAAGTTTAATAATTGTCTTGTTGAAAGCTTCGGCCAAACCATTAGCAGCTGGATTGTAAGCTGTAGAAGCTAAGTTTTGGATCCGATTCTTGTCACAAAATGTATAAAATGCCTGACTGGCAAATTGGGGTCCACTATCATGAATTATCCTTCGGAGAATCCCAAAACGATAAATGACATGGTGTTTGATGAAGCTAACCACATTAGATGTTTTTACTTCAACAAGGGAAACTGCTTCCGCCCATTTAGAGAAATAATCCGTTATGGCCAGGATAAACCGATGTCCTTTAATAGAAGGAGTATTAATCGGACCAATAATATCCATGTTCCAAGCTTCGAAAGGCCAAGAAGCTGCTGTAGGATGTAAGAATTCAGAGGATTGGTGAATAAAGTCAGCATGAATCTGACATGCTTTACACCGTCTGGCATAATCCACAGCATCTGCTGTCATGGAAGGCCAATAATACCCCATTCTTCGAATACGATCCTGCAATTTTGGACCCGGTTGATGAGCACCGCAGACACCATCATGAGCTTCACGGAGTGTTTGCTTAGCTTCACTCTCAGAGAGACAATGCAGCAAAAGTCCATTATGAGAACGACGATATAACATATACAAAGAAGAATCATAGTAGAATCGAAATAATCGTCTTTTGATTGATGCAGCTTCTTTTGGATCTTCAGGTAAAATCCCATGGACCGTATAATTAATAAATGGACTTCTCCAATCCCTTTGCTGAGAATTTAATTCTGTAGTATAACTTTGTTCGATATGCAAATTATTTTTGACACAGAATAGATCTCTATCCAACAAAGTTATGGTATTTTATCATCTGATTGGAACAGCTAAGTCTACAGCTAAACTAGCAAGAGCATCAGCTTCCAAATTTTGAGAACGTGGTATGAATTCAATGAAGAATCCTTTGATTGAAAGGACCAGTTCGATTACCACTTGATGATAGGGAATAAGGTCAGGATTTCTGACTTCATATGTCCCTCTGACCTGATTAACAATCAGTTGAGAATCTCCATAAGCTTCCAGGAACTCAATATCCTATTGTTTTTCTACTTGAAGACCAATTAGCAGAGCATTATATTCTGCCACATTATTGGAATATGGCTCATTAAGAGAATAAGCACGGTATATGACTATTTTATCAGGAGAGACCAAGACGATACCTACTCCGGAGACAATATTGTCTTTAGGTCCAACCCGCGATGCTCCATCAAAGTATAGTTGCCAAATGTCATCCCTCAAAGTCATGTTGTAATCCACGACTTCATCTGGAATGTCCTCATATAGCTTAGAGATTTCAGGTATAGGGTGAGCTGCTAAGAAATCAGCTAATGCTTGACCCTTCACTGATTTTTGAGGTACATAGACCATATCATAAGGAGTAAGCAACATTGCCCAGGTGGCTAACCTGGAGTTAAGAATACTCGATTTTCTTATCAATACCCGAATAGGATTTATTCTGGATATGACATGAATAGTTTGTCCTGACACATAATGTCGTGTCTTTTGAACAGCAAAAACCAAGGCCAGACATTCTTTCTCCACAGGAGTATACCTGTGTTCAGCTCCAAGCATCATTCGACTTAGATAATAAATTGCCTGTTCATGACCCTTATCACTTTTCTGTACAAGAAGAGCACCAAGAGAATGATCTAAGGCTCGAACATATAGCAAAAATGGTCTTCCTACTACTGGAGGTACTAGAATAGGTGGATTTGTAAGGTATTGCTTGATGTCGTTGAAGGATTTTTGACATGCTTTATCCCAAACAAATGATACACCTTTCTTTAATAGACGAGAGAAAGGTTGATATCTCCCAGAAAGATTGGATATAAATCTCCTGATATAAGTAATACGACCTTGGAAGCCACGGAGTTCTTTCAGATTACGTGGAGGACGTATTTTAAGAATTGCTTTAATTTTATCAGGATCAATATGGATACCTTGAGAAGTGATAACAAATCCCAAAAATTTGCCACTGGAAATCCCTAAGAAAGACTTAGTGGAATTCATCTTCAGTTGATGTTGACGCATCAACTCAAATACTGTCTTCAAGTCTTGAATGTGATCATCTTTTAATCGACTTTTGACAGCAATATCATCCACATAACATTCAACTATTTTCCGTAGATGTTCTTGAAAGATATTGCTCATGGCCGTTGATACGTAGCACCGACATTTTCAGACCAAACGACATAACCGTATAGCAGTAAACTCCAAGGGGTGTATGGAAAGCGGTATACTTTTCATCTTCTGGATGCATCTTAATTTGGTTGTATCCTGAAAATCTGTCCATAAAAGACATGCGTTCAAAACCACATGTATTGTCTATCATGACATCGGTAATCGGAAGTGGAAATTCGTCTTTTGGACAAGCTGCATTAAGATCTCAAAAATCTATGCAAACTCGGACTTTTCCATTCTTCTTCATGACAGGAACAATATTGGCAACCCAGTCTGGGTGTTGTTCTTCACGAACAAAGCCACATATGATCAGCTTTTTGACTTCTGCTTCAATTGCATCTATCATATCTGGTCGAAAATGCCGCTGCTGTTGTTTTACAGGTTTGGCATTAGGAAGAATATTGAGTTTATGAGTAGCTACTTTAGGATCTAGACCCGACATATCCTCATAACTCTATGCAAAGATATCAATATATTCTTTAATCAGTTTTATCAACTCTTTCTTTTCATCTTCAGAAAGGTTTTTACTGATGAATATCGGCTTGGACGTAGTTCCGTCTCCAACGTCAATCTGGACAATTTCATCTTCTGTAGGTGGCTGTCGCTGTTCAAAATAAAGCTCCCATTGCGTGTTTATTTGTTGTGCCCAAGGGTCATTTTCAAATGGCTCAGATTCACCATCACTTTGAACCATGTTGACTGAAAAGACGCACTCAGATTCAACATATTAGTTTCCTCCAGAATATGAGGATTGTAAAAAATTGGAAGAAAATTCTTCTTCCATATCTTCTTTATACATGTGGGACATATCAGATTCAATGAACTGGATTTCTTCAGAATCTGAGGATTGTGAAGAACTGGAAAAAAATTCTTCTTGTATATCTTCATTAAACATGTGGGATGGATCGTATCCCAACCCATGACGAGTTTTTTGGTAAAACGGATCACCACATAATGGTAACCGTCTACATTTGTCTTGATTGAGACCCAGTATAGTTTTCAAATCATATCCCATATTCTGGATAATCTTAAGAGATTGTTGACTATATTTGTCAATTCTAATTTTTCCTTTATCTTTCTCTATGAGATCATCTGTCTGAGTAACAGGTATATTTCTAGCCAAGCCAAACACAATTTGGCGCTTGTTTTTCTTATTAGACGGGATCACAAAATAAGATTCTTCGTGACGTCTATAAGTTACACAAGCTTGTGATGATGAGGCTACAGGTAGAAGATAAGGAGAAGATGTTAGTAACCTTTGAGCATAGGGTCCAACATCGACATGAGGAGGAAAAAAATTTTTCTTATGATTAATATATAAGGTTTCCTCTGTATTTATGTCATTTTTATGTTGATGACTTTGATTATCAGCAGATAAAGTCATTCTTTTAATAAATTTGACAGCCATATACTCCAAAAGAAAATCTTCATTAATATAAGAAAGTACAGAATGATCAATATTTATATCATTTACAAACTGACTACTACGCTTTGGATTGATCATTAACGGACCGTCATCCGTCTTCAGCGTAGACTTGCCAAGGTTGATAATCAGTGGTTCTGGATCATTTGTACGAGAAGTACGTCCCTTGACCTTGATCATGAGAGGTTGAACTTAGCTCTTGACTGGAATTCTCACAGATTCCTCAGACGAAGCTCGAGTTCTTCCTTTAACCTTAATCATCAAGGGTTCATTATTGACAGGTTGGGGTTGGATTCGACCTTTGACTTTAATCTTCAAAGGTTGATCTTCTGGAGGATCTTCTAAGACATATTGATCTTCTGTAGGCGACCTATCTTCAGCCATATCAGATATTTTTTTCACATGCTCCTGTTTGTGGAGTATTGAATCAGAGAAATAGGCTTCAACACCCTTAAAAGGATTGATATATGCGAATTCAGTCTTCACAATCCCTTAAGAATCCACATACTTGAAGCATTGGTGGAGAGTTGAAGGCATAATATTATGCTCATGTATCCATGGTCTTCTAAGAAGAATGTTGTAAGATACATCTGAGTTGATAACATAAAAGGTCGCCATAGTTCGAAGATCACCTATTTGAATCTTCAGACGAATCTTTCCCAATGGTTTACTCTTTCCAGAATTGAAACCAACTATTGTTGTACTAGTGTATGTCAAATCACTAGTAGGAATCCTCAAGGGTCATAGCATACTCTGAAGAATAATACTAATAGAAGACCCAGGATCAATGTAAATCCTATCAATTTCAGTAGAGTCAATATACCCAATATACCCTGTGTAACACAGAGGCCTGTCGTGTCTATTATGCTTCAACAGCATATCTTCTTGTGTGAAGGTAATGTTAGAAATCCATTCCATCATACTATGACATTGGGGACACGATACTGGTATATTGTCAGGACTCTTGAGTTGAGCTAAGCATGAATCTGCTTGTAGCAAAGCTTCGCTCAAAGTTTCTCGACTTTCTTTAGAAAGACGAAGCAACTCAAAGATCAAAAGTCTAGCCGGAGTATTAGCTAATTGGGCTAGAATATCAAACTTGTAGGGTTTCATCACTACCCCTTGATTTGAAGCAGATTTCAATAGAACGTCAAAGCGTACTGCTTTCTATTTCTCTTTTTCAACCGCTGATGGTTTAGAAGGTCTTGTCTCAGCAGAAACATGAGATGGTTGAGCTGGTAGCGTTTTAGCAACATCCTTCGCTTCTTTGGAAGTTCCCTCATAATCTTTGTGGTATTCTTTACCAGATCTCGTACCAGCAAAGGTTTCTTTTTCAGACTCAAGAAAATGAAGTACCATATTACAGGTTTTAATCTTCTTTTCCTTAGTCTTCTTCTTGCGAGAATTTTTATGAGGGACCTCAAATCCCAATCCAACAGTGGATTTTTGACCTTGAATTTTTAAAGGAAGTCGCATTCCTTTACCATAGCTCAAGTCTTCCGCCTTTTGAAAGTCATAACCCATCTTTTTTATGAGATGGACTGATTGATGACTGTACATGTGAGTGGGTAGCGGTCTTTCAATAGATGGTTCAACAGAGGAAGGAGGAACAGAGACCTCTGTAGCCACATGAGCAGGGGTATTCGGGACAGGAGAAAAAATCCCTACAGGAGCTTTCTCATAAGCAGCAAAGACTTATTGTTCCCTGTATAAGGGAACACTATTCATTGCTAACCATTGCCGATGAGTAAGTTTGAGTTTGGTAGGAGGAGCCGAACTTGGAGGGCATATATTCAGACCCCTCAGTCTATCCTCCAGAGAAATGTCGTCCCAAAGATGATCCAAATCATCATGATCTGGAGTAACAATATGAGAAATCATATTACAGATTTTGACTTTTCAACCTTTCTTGGATTTTGAATTTTTACTTTCATTCTCCATTTCAGGTACTAAATCAGGGTGTACCCACATAATTTCACCATTTTTTAATGTGAGAGGCAATAGTCTTTCACTTTGCTCTCTAGCAGGCGGAAGATTCACAATCTTCATTGTCGCCTTTGGAATTGGGATAATCCCATCTGGAACTTGCTGTGGGAGAAAACCTCCAAATTGAAGAAAAATCATATTAGTTATGACTGTATGCTCATCATTGGTTAAAGCGATGGCATTAGTATTTATCAACTCTTGGATTTTCTTTTTTAAAACATAACAAGCCTTGGTAGGATGATTTATGTATCTATGATAGATACAATACTTGGGATTGTCAGTTAGATTTACCTCATTAGGTCTTTTTGGCTTTGGAATCTGGAGTTTGCCACTCTTCACAAGATATTAAAATATCCCTGGGATATCACTGTCATCAAAAGAGTGCTCTTCTTTTGGTTTAGAAGACTCCGAATTATTTGGCGTCATTTTAGGTTTTGAAATATTAACCACTAGGGTTTTCTTTCCTTTCCCATTGTAATTGCCGAAATTATTACCTGAAGAGGCTTTCTTTTCTTTGTCTTCTGAGGCAAAGATCATCCCATGTTCACGAGCCAATCTACCATTGGTCTCGACTGAAACTGCTGCTATAATGAATGAGGCCCAATCTGTGAATTGAGAGCCTGTAAAGACAGCAATGGTTGGTCACAGATTCATTTTGCATGTATCAATCAATGCTGAATCTGGCATACCAGGAGGCATCTTCAAAGTTGCCTATCGAAAACGTTCAATAAACGTCTGAGTATCCTCTTTCTCTTTCTGTTTAATCTCTATTAAGGAGGACATATTCATGTCCATGCCTCCTTCATAGAAACGGGAGAGAAACATTGCTTTAAACTCGTCAAAAGACGATATGCAATTGTCGGGTAGACTGCGATACCAGTCATATGCTGAACCCGTCAAACACCCAATAAAAACTCGGGTAAGAAAAGCATCATTCTTTTGCAAATATACAGTCATAACATCAAAATAATTGATATTGTGACTTGGAGAAGCCTTTCCATCAAATAACACCATAGATTGTGGCTTGAATTTTGGAGGAAAGGGTACATCATTCCAGTGAGGAGGATAAGGTTGTTTGATCCCTAACCTCTGGAGTTGATCTTTGTGCTTAAGAACCTCAAACTGTTCTTTTAGCTCACGCACTGCTTGAATAGCTTCACTAGTTTGGGGAAGCACATTTGATTGGATAGTGGCTGGATGTACCGTAACCCCCACCGGAGGTGGTACATCTTCTAGAATGAGAGGATCTGGAGCTGCATAATTTTGATTGATAGCAGGCTCTTGACTAAGATTATTCAAAGGTGTATCAACCCTTTGACTATCTTGAGTTTGCGCTGCTAGCTGCACCGGTGTTACCACTGTCGGCTGA
This sequence comes from Iris pallida, assembly GCA_029216955.1. NCBI lineage: Eukaryota > Viridiplantae > Streptophyta > Magnoliopsida > Asparagales > Iridaceae > Iris > Iris pallida. The sequence continues at coordinate 3,923,898 of JANAVB010006596.1, read as the reverse complement.
ACAGCTTGCTGAGTCACTATTATTTAATGTATATTTTTATCATGGCAAGCATGTCCTTCAGTGATTGTTCCACTGCTAAGAGACGTTGTTCTGTATTAGAAGTTGACGTCTCCGGTTCATCTCCGATAGCATAGGATTCAACCTCCCTTGAACATACAGAGGGATTGGTGTAGAGGTATGAATCAACGCTATCAGTTTCTAACTCCAAAGACTGGGTACTCCCACCTTCTGAATCTGAAGATTGCAACGATCTTTGACTTCTTGACCGGGTATGCTGATATACCCCTTCAAAAGTGTCAAGGAGTCGGTTGAACTGTTGATGGCTTGGAGTCCAGGACGAATTGCATCTTGGAAGTCGTCCTCTATTGATATGAGATGCCATATTGACTGATGTATAGAACAACTCATGTTCTTGATCATCAACTTGTTGTTGAGGCACATTGTAGCTTAATCGGTCAAAAACAGACTGTTTAGAAGCCGAACAATAACATTTGATTACAATCTGGTGACACTCACAATGATAATTTTCTTTGGAGAGAGTCACAGAAGATTTTCTGTTTTTAAGGAGTTGAAGAAGTCGTCTTCTTTATTATATTTGGGATAGAGAAACGTTTAGTCCCTTGCGTATAAAGAAGATTACTGGCTACATTAGCAGAACCAAACTGTATATTTTTATGTGCCTGGAGTTGCGTGCGTAAATCCTGAGATTTTTGTGCACAAAAAATTCCATCAGCATTATACAAAATCTGAAGGTTTGGTACCTTGCGTAAAGCAGTGTAAGAAGGTTGTTGGTAAAAAACTAAAGTTTTACCAATAATAGAATTCTTGTTTTTATGCTGCATGCGTATAGGTAAATTCACTTTAGATGCAAAGGCATCATCGTGAACTTTATCTACCATGTCACCGACAGGAGATTTACCTTTACGCGTAGAGCGCAAGACTTGAGTGTCTACTACGTCACAGACGGGAGACTGATTTTTACGCACAGAGCGAAAGACTTGAGTGTCTGCCACATCACAGACGAGAGATTGATTTTTACGCATAGAACGTAAGACTTGAGTGTCTGCCACGTCACAGATAGGAGACTAATTTTTACGTATAGAGTGTAAGACTTGAGTGTCTGCCACGTCACAGACGGGAGACTGATTTTTACGCCCAGGGCACAAGACTTGAGTGTCTGCCACGTCACAGACGGAAGACTAATTTTTACGCCCAGGGCGCAACACTGAAGTAGAGACTGCCTCGTCACAGACGGGAGCCTCCACAACAGGAGTGGGAAGAATTCCCTTACCTTCAGAGACAGCAGGGAGATCAGAGGATGCTTTGGACTTAGGAATCCAAACTTTTTGCACCTTTCGCGACTTTTAAATATTGGAGCAGCGAGTACTACCCCCAGTTTGGAGCATTTCTTCGTAAGCAGTCTGGTCTACGAAACCAGAGATTTTGGATTCGATTCCCAGCAGAGTCGCCATTTTGTTTCACTTAACAAAATACCTAAAATTGGCTTTTGAAAGAAAACGAGAAAAAGTACAAAAGTACAAATTATTCCTGGAAAGTATTGCTATGGAAGTCTGATCTGAGAGCGATCACTTTGTTCCTTGGACCATACGATGATGATGAAGAGAACTGCTTGAGGAAGATGAATAATCGGAAGAACTAAGTCACCAGAAAGGTATCGACACAACGGCACTGATGGCACAGTCGAATGTTTTCCTGCTTTGCTTCACCCTGTTCTTGAGAAAAAGTTGAAGAAATGCTTATGGGAATATCACTCTGAAAGTATGAGTTTTCTCAGAATCTCCTCTTCTGTATATCTCTCTTGATGTCTTTCTTTTGTTAAAAATAAGTCTATTTATAGACTAGACCCTCAGTGCGTAAAAAGCAACAAAATTGGATCTCTACGCAAGTAACTGCCACCCACGATTGAAAATCAACCTTTACGCGTGATGACACGTGTCCCATATAGAGTTTTGATCTCTACACATGGTGACACGTGTCCCACAACTTTAACAATATGGGGAGAGCACGTACACACGTTCCTCGATAAGTGTGGCATGAAAGCTACGTATGCAGACCACGTTCTCACATAGCCAGAAAAGATTGGGCGTAAAAATAACCCAAAATAGACTTTCTGCGTAAAGTAGCAGACTAGGCGTAAAATAACCCAAAATAGACTTCCTGCGTAAAGTGGCTGAAAAGTAGCATTGAGCGTATAATTAGCTCAAATAAACTCTACGCATACAAAAGCCTTGAGCGTAAAGACTCAAAATAGCTTTCATGCGTAAAGAAAATGATCTCTTGAGCGTAAAGTAGCCCATCTGTACGCTAAACGACAAGTGTTGGGTTTGGTGAAAAAATCTTCTCGGCTTCTGTGCAATGTTTTGTCAGAAAATTATACTGTCAGGTCAATATCACGCGCATTAAATGCAGTCTAACAGCCTGTCTATCGCGTAAAAGCTGAGAATGGCTCTCGCATAAAAGAACTCGCGTAGAATTTTGAATCTGACTCAATAGAGTCTTTTAATGGGCCTTGCGTAGAGTCTGACTTTGTGTAAAGTTCTTAACTTCTTTGACTTGGTCTATGAAGTTTATTTTATGCTTCTACAGTCACCACCAAAAGAAAGTCTCCAATCGACAGTGCCCTGAAGGTATCGTAGAATCTACTTGACCGCACTCCAATGTACCCTTCTAAGATTTGAAAGATACCTGCTAACTGTGCCAACTGCATGAGCGATGTCTGGTCTCGTACACACCATAGCATACATAAGACTTTCCACAGCTGAAGCATATGAAACCCGCTCCATATCTTCTTTTTCGTCCTTGGTAGATGGACACTGCTCCTCAGTGAACTTAAAGTGAGCCGTAAGGGGGCAACTCACTTTCTTCGACCCGTCCATCCTGAAACGCTGAAGTACCCGGTGAATGTACTTCTTTTGGGACAAGTGTAGCAGCTTGGACTCTCTCTCTCTCTCGGCTGATCTCCATCCCAAGAATAGTCTTTGTTGCGCCCAAATCCTTCATAGAGAAGGCCGCACCCAGTTGGCGCTTCAACTCCGCTATCCTAGTGGCATTCTGACCCATTGATAGTATGTCATCAACATAGAGCAATAAAATGATGAAATCATCTTCGGTAAAATACCTCACAAATACACAGTGATCCGACGTCATCCGTGCATAGCCATGCTCCCCCATAAACGACTCGAACTTCCTGTACCACTGCATCGGAGCCTGCTTCAGACCATATAAGCTCTTCCTCAATCGGCAGACCAAATATGACTTACCCTTCTCATAGAATCTCTCTGGCTGCTCCATGTATAACTCCTCCTCAAGGTTACAGTGGAGGAATGTCGTCTTCACGTCCATCTGCTCGACCTCCAAGTCGAAACTGGCTGCCAATGCTAACACCACCCGAATAGACGACTGTTTAACGACTGGTGAAAAGATCTCATCATAATCCACGCCTTTTCGCTGACCGTAGCCTTTAACTACCAGCCTCGCTTTGTATCGAGGGCGAGTAGCATCATCCATCTGCTTCACTCTAAACACCCATCGATTCTTCAAAGCCTTATTGTCCTTTGGCAACCGTACCAGCTCATAAGTAGAATTGGCGTGTAAGAAACTCATCTCCTTCTGCATAGCCTCCATCCACTCCTGCCTGTGTTCGTCTTCCATAGCCTCTACAAAACTTTTGGGCTCTCCCCCGTCAGTCAATAGCACATACTCACCCGGTGAGTATCTCGTAGATGGTCGACGCTCTCTGTCGCTCCTTCTCAATGGAGTCACTGGTGCTGGCTGTATACCAACAGCCTCCTCCTCTTCAGGAACCGCCTCCCCGGCATGCTCATCCTCCTGAGGGACACCCTGACTACCATCAGCAGGCTGATGATCAAGGTTGGGAGCAACTCCATGTACTGGCTCCCCCATAATTGGATCCTCTGCGATGTCCTCTAGAAACTTCTCGAAGCGAAATGACTCTAACTCAGGCAATTCCCCAGCCTCAGAAGGCATCTCAGAATCCTGAGTGTTGGTCATGGTCTGATCCTCGATGAATACCACGTCCCTGCTTCTGTAGAGCTTTCTTTCCACCGGGTCGTAAAGTCTATAGCCAAACTCATCCCGACCGTAGCCGACAAAGATGCATCGCCTCGTCTTCGGCTCAAGTTTGGTCCTCTTGTCCTTTGGTACATGCACGAAGGCCTTACAGACAAACACTCGCAGGTGATTGTATGACGGCTCTTTGCCGTACCATACTTTGTCAGGCACATCACCCTATAAAGGAGCACTCGGAGATAAATTAATAACATAAGCAGCTGTGAGAAGAGCCTCACCCCAATAACTGCCTGACAAGTTTGCTTCTGACAGCAAACACCGCACCCTCTCCATCAGTGTCCTGTTTATGCGCTCTGCTACACCATTGAGCTGAGGTGTAGGGGTGAGCAAATACCGACCGATACCAAAAACCGACCGAATACCGATTGAAAATATTCCGAAAAATCGAACCGAAATTATGTACCGATACCGAACCGACTAAATTACGGTATAATGGTAGTGGCAACGGTTTGAGTGTAATACCATACCGAAAATACCGAACCGAACCGATTCACACATACACACACGCACATACACACACACACATATATATATATACACACACACACATTTTTTAATGTTGTTCATGATTAATTTTACACTACTCATTTTTATTTTTATCTTTGTTTTGATTAGTTTCCTAGAACTTGGAATGGATTTTAGTGGACTTGAATTTATGTTAAGAATGCTAAGAATTGATTTTTTGATCTTTTGAGCTTATGTTTTTGTGTTCTCATAGAATTTTAAAGTAAATTTTGGTTACTTAAACTTATAATAAAGATTCAACTTAGTGACCGCGTTTGATATTTTAAGCTCATTTTTATGTGTTTGCGACTTGTTACATATTGTTCTAATAATTTTGATTAATTGTTTGGTTGGTAGAGGCTTAGCTTTAAAATTAATGCTTCTAAAAAAATAAAAAATATATATTATAGGTTAAGAGGTTCTACAATATTAAGTGTGTTAATTGATTAAATATTAATTGGTAAAATACCGATACCGAACAAAAACCGACCGAATACCGATTTAACCGAAATCGAAAAAAACCGATTCTAAATGGTACGATATTGGTATTAATTTTTCAAATACCGATTTAAAAAATACCGAAAAAATTGACCAAATACCGACCGATTATACCGACGCTCACCCCTACTGAGGTGTCTTGGGCGGAGTCTTCTGGTGTCGTATCCCCTGCTCTCTGCAATAAGCATCAAAGGGACCAATGTATTCGCCGCCGTTGTCGGACCGAACACACAATAACTTCTAGCCTGTCTCTCTTTCAACAGAAGCCTGAAACACTTTGAAAGTAGGCAGCACCTGATCCTTGGTCTTTAAGGCATAGACCCAAACCTTCCTGGAACAGTCATCAATAAAAGTTACAAAGTAAGAAGCACCACCAATAGATTTTACTTTCATAGGACCGCAGACATCCGAGTGAATCAACTCGAGCAACGTCGGTTTCCTTGAAATTGGGTAACTTTGAAAAGACACCCTATTTTGCTTCCCAGCTAAGCAGTGCGTGCACTTCTCAAGCTTTGTAGTCTTAAGCCCTGGAATCACCTTCCTGTTCAGCAAGTAGCTCATCCCCTTCTCGCTGATATGGCCGAACCGCCTGTGCCACAACTTGGTAGACACATCACTGACTGCGTTCACCTCCTGTGCCCCCTGTACGCTCCCCTCTATATAATAGAGACCGGAGTTCTTGCTTCCTCTGGCAATCATCATCGAACCTCTGAAAAGCTTCCACTGACTATTCTCGAAGAGACTGAGGAATCCCTCGTCATCCAACCTTCCAACCGACACCAGGTTGAAACGGATATCAGGGACATGACGAACACTTTGAGAACAAGAACTGCACCCGTCTTCGTCCTCAAATGCACATTTCCAACGGCAACCGCCTTTGACAAATCTCCATTGCCCATCTTCAACACTCCACAGTCGTCTGTCGTGTAAGTGGCAAATAGTACCCTGCTGTGAGATACATGCGCTGAAGCCCCTGAGTCCACCAGCCAAGAATTGTCATCGCAGGCGAGGTTTGTGACAACCTTATCACCTACGACGATCATATCGCCTCTATGTATCGAAGCCGCTGCTGTAGTGTTCTCATCTTGCTTCCCCTTGTCGCACGAACTGCATCGAACGTCTGGTGCTCGAACTGCTCGACAGCCAATAATATCTCTAAATGCAGCCCCTGCTGGAACCGCTGGGCCCTATCGAATTCGGTTGCCACCAAGGTGGGGGCGAACCTACTCAGCCTGGAAAACTCGGTCGCATAGCCATCGACCGTCCTGCCTCCTTGCTTCAAGTTGGTGAACCGGGTCTGCAGGTCGTACCGTGCCACCGCATCGAAGTACTTTATCTGGAATCTCTCTCTGAACGTCGCCCAAGTGACTGGCGCTGCTAATCCCATGGCCTGAGCTGCCCACCAATCGCGAGCCAAGTCTAACAACTGTAGGCGTACCACCGCCACCTTCTCATTCTCAGGTGTCCTAGCTGCTTCTAGAACCACCTCGGTATCCTGAAGCCAAGCGTCTGTGGCAATCGTATCTTCACTGCCGTCAAAGAAGGGAGGGTTCAAGCGCTTGAAACTGTTGGCCGCCTGATTCCCTTGGGGACCTCCTCGGTTTAGTGCATCATGAACTTCCTGGTGCAAGGCGTCGCCTCGACGATCTTGGGATGCAAGTAGTTCTCTGATAAGCCCTACCAAAGGTCCCTCATCCTGTCTAGCTGGTTGAGCGGGCGGAGCTGCCTGAACTGGAGGTTCTGAGCCTCCGGAAAGCATAACTCGGGAGGCTACTCCAGAGTGCTGAGCTTGATCTTCCTGGCGCTGGGGTGCTTGCCGAGCTCCCTCTGGCTGGTTGGCAGGTCCGGAAGTAATGCCGCTGAAGAAGACGACATAGGGAACAGTAAGGAAAGGACCAGGACAGATCAATGATACAAGCATGTGATCAGGTCAAGAATCTCAGGGATTTGAAGATACGAGCAGAGATCAAGGGCGAATATTGATTGAGACATCTATTCGGTAATCCCTCACATCTCTTGATTGACAAGACCTGCATGGGCCACCACTTAAACCGTGTCACGCCCCAGAACCAGAATACTGGAGAGCGGGGGCAGATACAGCCAGCTACGTATATTGAAATAGAATACATCTCAACTATACGGTCATGGCTGTCTAGATATGAGGGTTTACTACAAGCCAGCAGTCTCTTAAGGTCAAGCCTATTGTCTCAATCTCAAGCAATTAACAGAGTTACAAGATGTTAGAGCATCAAATATATATATATAAGGCGTCCCAAATATTACATATTGGATGATCATGAAGCTAGTCGTACAAAATGATAGGACTAGCAAGAGTTCAGTCATACATGATCAACCCTAGGATTTGTTAATCATGTTTACAGCCCGTAGGCAGACAGTAAGTAAATGTGCATCGAGCTAACAGGTGCTCGTCGGCTAAACGCCTCAAAAGAATAAATTTACATATAAGTGGGTGAAACAAAAAGAGAAAACCCACTCGTAGCCCGGGTTCCGTCTAGTGTTCACCATTGGGCTGGAAGCTGGGTAGATCCTCGGGAGCTGCTCCGAAATCTGGCCACATAAAACTAGCTGGGTCAAACCCCAGAAAGAGCAAGTGCCACAAAGGAGGCCACAAATAAGAACAAAAGCCAGCATATCAGAACATAAAGAATAAAGAAAAGTACAAGTAATAAAAGTACACAGGGCGATAAACGACTAGGGACGTGGAACCATTCCGGGAGCCAGGTTACAATCCTTAAACCAAACAAGGACCGGGATTGTAACCCTTCGCCTGAATAGCTCACTGCCTCTACCCATTTATCGTTAGAGATAAGTAAAACAATCATGATCAAGAGTTCCAGGTACAAGGCTAGACAAGACTTAGATAGGGCTGGACACCATTCATTCACAATCGGCCAAGCAAGTACTACGGCTTACTACTTTAACTAACTAGGGTTATCACAAGCCTAATTACTAACAAGATGCAAGTGAGAAACTCCCAGTCCCAAGCCCTGCAGACCATCCAGTTATCCTTCCGCGGGTTGAGAGTTATAGTTGGGTACATCGCCCGGGAGACAAATGTACCCTTAGGTGACTTAGAGGGTGCAACACATGACAGTGTGCTGGAAATGTGCTCTACTCGTCGGCAAGCTACAAGTCCATTAAAGCGCCCAGATAACGAGATTGCCTGTGACTGGGAATTCTCCATGTTCTAGTTTGATCTAATAATTAGCCTAATCCAATTTAGCGCGAGTCCCTAGCCGTGGTACCCAGGAAGTCACGTCCTAGACATGATGCAAGACAAGACAAGTGGATTGTGCAAACAAGCAAGCAGGAACACCCACGGTGTCAAGGCAAGTCAAGTCAAGTTATCAAGTCAAGTCAAGTCAAGAGTGCGCCGCCACGGGCCACTATCAAGTTATCAAGGTAAATCATGTCAGGGTACTTGTCAGGGGTGCGCCACGACGGGCCACTATCAAGTCAGGTTGGTCGTGTCAGGAGTGCACCACTACGGGTCACTGTCATGTTATACTAGTTCCTTGTCATACCATGCTATGTACAATAGTTATTCCAAACATATTAAGCAAAATCAAGTTCATGCCAAAAGGCGTAAGGATATAAAATGGGCGTAAAATACCTAATAAAATACTAATATAAAATAGGACTACAGAAGAGCCAAGATCAAGAAATAACAAATTCATCATAGACAAGTAGGTTGTGCAAGGGGGTCAGGGGTAGGTCTGCGCAGGGTGTGTACTGCGCATGGAAGAGCTGCGCAAGAGTTGTCTTGCGCAAGGGTTACCTTGCGCAAGGGTAGACTGCGCAGGGGTTACCTTGCGCAAGGGTGGTTTGCGCAAGGGTGGGTTGCGCAGAAGTGAATTGCGCAGGAGCGGTTTGCGCAGAAGTGAATTGCGCAGGGGTCACTTTGCGCATGGCTGGATTGCGCATGGCTAGCTTGCGCCAGCGCAGTCCAGCGCAGCGCAAAGCACTGGCCAAGTGACTGCGCAAACGGCCATGCGCTAAAGAGCACAGGCCAGGGGTACGCAATCGGCCATGCGCTAAAAAGCGCAAGACAGGGGGCTGTTCTTCCTGGCCGAGAGCAAGTCCAAAAACACCAAGAACTTCAATTCTTCATATTTTTGTCAAATTAAATCCAAATCTAGATTTTCGAAGTTCTAACTTGAGTAAAATTGAATTCTCTTCCACATGGAAGCATCAAAACAAGCAAAAATCAAAGTTTAATAGATCAAAACCAAGGATTTCCGAAAATGGTTAAAACCTAGATCTAGAAGAATGAAAGCTCCAAATCACAAAATTCCAAGTTCTAATGTTGATCTACATGTCCTAATCTATCAAATGGACAAATAAAATTGGGTGCTTATTTGTTGGCAAGGTGCACTTGCCTATTGGTTGGGGAGTTGTGTGGAAGAAGGAAGAAGAAGAAGTTTGTAAGAAATAAATGAGAGAATAAAGAGGAGAGAGAAAAGTAGGTGGTGTTATAAAGTGGGGGAGTTGTGGTGTGTTGAGGGAGGAGTGTAGGTTAAGGTGTTCCATTCATGATGAACCAAACTAAACCAACTTTCACAAAATAAAACCAAGCCATGGTCCAAAATCCATTTACGAGAAACCAAAATCCGCAAGTCGAGAAAATAAAATACGTGCCAAAAATCAAATACGAGCATAAATACGAAATACAGGAAATGGGGGTGACAACTCTACCCACCTTCAAAGAATTCCGTCCTCGGAATTTAATCAAGGAGCTAGAGATTGCCACGACAAGCTATACTAAGCACAGACAAGCTACACTAAGCAGTTCAATCATACAATCATACAATGCAAGCAAGGAAGCGTAAGGCATAAGAAAGACATTATACCTCACGAGTCAAACAGGTAGGAATATCGCGATCGGATGTCGTCCTCACGCTCCCACGTTGACTCACCTAGAGAGTGATGACCCCAAGCAACACGAACTAAGTTAATAGTCTTGTTCTTGAGCGTCTTTTCCCTCCGGTCTAAAATAGACACGGGCCTCTCCTCATACGAAAGGTTGGTACCAACAACCAATTCCGAATGATCTAGGATATGGCTCGGGTCCGGGATGTACCGTCGTAATTGGGACACATGGAATACATCATGTACCTCACTTAGCGACGGCGGAAGAGCGAGACGATAGGACACATCGCCTACTCGCTCTAGAATATCGAACGGCCCTATATACCTAGGACTAAGCTTTCCCCGTACGCTAAAACGAATGACGCCGCGGGTAGGCGAGATCCTAAGGAATACATGGTCGCCGACGGCAAATTCTAAGGGACGTCGATAAGCATCGGCCCAATGGCGCTGGCGATCCTGAGCAACTCGGAGGTGATCTCTGACTCTCCTAACTACTTCAACCGTCTGAGAAATCAGTTCTGGACCGAGCATCTGCCTCTCTCCGACATCGTCCCATGCTAACGGAGATCTGCACTTCCTGCCATACAGAGCCTCGAAGGGTGCCATCTGGATACTGGCCTGGAAACTATTATTGTACGAGAATTCCACTAGGTGCAGGTGATCCTCCCACGAACTACCGAAGTCAAGGGTACACGACCGCAACATATCTTCGAGGGTTTGTATAGTACGCTCTGACTGCCCATCTGTCTGTGGATGATACGCTGAGCTGAACTTGAGACGAGTCCCCAAACTTTGATGAAGACTGCGCCAGAAGTGCGATGTGAATCTCGTATCCCTGTCCGATACTATACTGACTGGCACTCCGTGAAGTCTGACGATCTGCCTGAGATACATCTCTGCTAGCTGTGCCGTCGACTGTCCAACTCTAAACGAAAAAAAGTGTGCCACCTTGGTAAGCCTGTCCACAATGACCCAAATAGCATCTCTGCCTGCCGGAGATCTGGGTAACCCAGTCACGAAATCCATGGTAATGTGTTCCCACTTCCATTCTGGGATCGGTAAAGGTTGAAGAAGTCCAGCTGGCCTCTGATGTTCAGCCTTGACTTGTTGGCAAACCAAACATCGAGAGACATACCGGGCTATTTTCCTCTTCATACCATTCCACCAAAAGTGTTGACGAATATCTCTGTACATCTTCGTGCTGCCTGGGTGAATGAAGTACTGCGAACTGTGAGCCTCTGTCATGACTTCCTGTCTGATATCTCTACTGGGTACACAAAGACGCGTGCCGTGTCGAAGTGTACCATCCTCATGAATACATAACTCTGGCCTTCTTCCTGCCTCGCACTCTGCTCTGAGCCGCTGAATCTTGGAATCTGTTAACTGTGCTGTCCGGATCCTCTCAACTATGGTGGACTGAATCTGTAGGCTGGCCATCAAGGCCACATTGGAAGGAAGAACCACTTCAATTCCCATCTTCTGAAGATCTGCCAATAGCTCTGGTTGCACCGTCAGGAAATAAACTCCGGCTCTCCTGCTCAACGCATCTGCTACAACGTTGGCCTTTTCTGGATGATACTGTAAATCCACATCGTAGTCCACAAGTAGCTCGAGCCATCTTCTCTGCCGTATATTAAGATCCTTCTGGGTGAAGACATACTTCAGGCTCTTATGATCAGTGAATATCTCCACTCTGTCTCCGTACAAGTAGTGCCTCCACAACTTAAGTGCAAATACTACTGCTGCTAGCTCCAAGTCGTGGGTCGGGTAATTCTTCTCATGATCACGGAGTTGACGTGACGTATAAGCAATTACCTTCCCATGCTGCATCAAAACACATCCCAATCCTCTGCCTGAAGCATCGCAGTAAACTGTGAATCCTCCGGTCCCATCTGGAAGTGTAAGAATGGGAGCCGTTATCAAACCTCGCTTCAACTTCTCAAATGATTCCTGACATTCTGCCGTCCAAACGAATGGCACATCCTTGCGGGTCAACTGGGTCATCGGCGCTGAAATCCTTGCAAAATCAGAGACGAACCGCCGGTAGTAGCCGGCCAATCCAAGAAAGCTGCGAACTTCTGCTACTGAGCTGGGTACTGGCCATGCCTCGATAGCTACAATCTTCTGGGGATCCACTTCCACTCCTCCTCTGGTAATGATGTGATCCAAGTAAAAAATGCAATCGAGCCAGAACTCGCATTTACTGAACTTGGCGTACAACTGGTGTTCTCTGAGAATTTGGAGGACAACTCTGAGATGCTGCTCGTGCTCTGCTTCACTCTTGCTGTAGACCAGGATGTCATCAAGGAACACTATCACAAACTGATCCAAGTAAGGCATAAAAATACGGTTCATGAGGTCCATGAACACTGCCGGCGCATTGGTCGCTCCAAAGGGCATAACTAGAAACTCCCAATGCCCGTACCTAGATCTGAACGCCGTCTTCGGGATGTCCTGCACTCTGACTCTGATCTGGTGGTATCCTAACCGTAAGTCTATCTTCGAGAAAACTGAAGCCCCCTTGAGTTGATCAAACAAGTCATCTATCCTTGGAAGAGGGTATCTGTTCTTGATTGTCACTGAGTTCAAGGTACGGTAATCAACACATAGCCTAGACGTACCATCCTTCTTTTTCACAAGAAGCATCGGGGCTCCCCAAGGCGATCCACTAGCACGAATGAATCCCTTGGTTCTAAGTTCTTCAATCATCTTGTACAAAATCTCCAATTCTGAAGGCGCCATCCTGTAGACTCGCTCTGATACTGGTGCTGTCCCGGGAATCAAGTCAATGGTGAACTCGATCTCTCGCTCTGGTGGCATCCCTGGAAGTTCCTCTGGGAAGACATCTGGAAACTCTTCAACTATCCGGGGCAACTGCGCTGCTGCTACTGCCATCTGCAATACTGGGGGAGAAGGCTCCACGGCGCCTCTGGAAAATGAAAACTCTGGCCCTCCGGGAATACTAAAGACAACTCTGCCAACATGGCAGTCTATCCTAGCATAATGGTTCCTCAACCAATCCATGCCTAGGACTACATCATAGTCTGCCATAGGGAACTCTATGAGCCTAGCGGGGAATTCTCTACCGCTAACTACGATCCGACACGAGAAAAATACTCGATCTACTCCCACAAGACCATTACCAGTACGTATATTGAGCCTCACTGATAATGACTCGGGCTCCAATCCTATCCGTGTCGCGAATCGTGCAGACATGAATGAATGCGATGCACCAGAATCAAATAATACAGATGCTGGAAAAGTATTGACGAGAATAGTACCTGCCACTACCTCACCTGGTGCAACTTCTTCTTCCATGGTCATCATCATAGCCTGACCTCTAGCTGCGGGTCCCCTCTGCTGGAATCCCCTCTGTCGGTTCTGTGCTGGAGCCTGGGTGAACTGCTGCTGGAAGGCCTGGGCCTGGGGCGCCAATGGCCTCGGGTACTGCTGTTGCTGCTGTTGCTGGACTGGAACTGGGGCTGGTCCTCTCACCGAAGAACTAGAAAGATTGGATGATGATGGACCTCCCCTATTCGGGCAGGTCCCTATCTTGTGATCTGCTCCTCCGCAAGCCAGGCACAATCCCTGTGCCCTGCGACACTCTGCCACTACATGGCCCGGCTTCCCGCAATGAGAACATCCCACCGCGGAAGACTGCTTCTGCTTCTGCTGCTGCAGGTACGTCGGGGTCGAATGCTGAACCGACGTCACTGAGGCCGCCCGCCTCGGAGTTCTAATGGTTATACCCCTAGCTGCCGGGGCTGGAGCTGAAGATTGGTGCATCTGGTTGTGGGATCGCTTCCTGCCTCCGGTCCTGTCCATAATTCTCCGGGAGGTATACTCATGCCTCCTCGCTGCCTTCAATACTGCATCGAACGTCTGGTGCTCGAACTGCTCGACAGCCAATAATATCTCTAAATGCAGCCCCTGCTGGAACCGCTGGGCCCTATCGAATTCGGTTGCCACCAAGGTGGGGGCGAACCTACTCAGCCTGGAAAACTCGGTCGCATAGCCATCGACCGTCCTGCCTCCTTGCTTCAAGTTGGTGAACCGGGTCTGCAGGTCGTACCGTGCCACCGCATCGAAGTACTTTATCTGGAATCTCTCTCTGAACGTCGCCCAAGTGACTGCGCTGCTAATCCCATGGCCTGAGCTGCCCACCAATCGCGAGCCAAGTCTAACAACTGTAGGCGTACCACCGCCACCTTCTCATTCTCAGGTGTCCTAGCTGCTTCTAGAACCACCTCGGTATCCTGAAGCCAAGCGTCTGCGGCAATCGCATCTTCACTGCCGTCAAAGAAGGGAGGGTTCAAGCGCTTGAAACTGTTGGCCGCCTGATTCCCTTGGGGACCTCCTCGGTTTAGTGCATCATGAACTTCCTGGTGCAAGGCGTCGCCTCGACGATCTTGGGATGCAAGTAGTTCTCTGATAATCCCTACCAAAGGTCCCTCATCCTGTCTAGCTGGTTGAGCGGGCGGAGCTGCCTGAACTAGAGGTTCTGAGCCTCCGGAAAGCATAACTCGGGAGGCTACTCCAGAGTGCTGAGCTTGATCTTCCTGGCGCTGGGGTGCTTGCCGAGCTCCCTCTGGCTGGTTGGCAGGTCCGGGAGTAATACCGCTGAAGAAGACGACATAGGGAACAGTAAGGAAAGGACCAGGACAGATCAATGATACAAGCATGTGATCAGGTCAAGAATCTTAGGGATTTGAAGATACGAGCAGAGATCAAGGGCGAATATTGATTGAGACATCTATTCGGTAATCCTTCACATCTCTTGATTGACAAGACCTGCATGGGCCACCACTTAAACCGTGTCACGCCCCAGAACCAGAATACTGGAGAGCGGGGGCAGACACAGCCAGCTACGTATATTGAAATAGAATACATCTCAACTACACGGTCACGGCTGTCTAGATATGAGGGTTTACTACAAGCCAGCAGTCTCTTAAGGTCAAGCCTATTATCTCAATCTCAAGCAATTAACAGAGTTACAAGATGTTAGAGCATCAAATATATATATATAAGGCGTCCCAAATATTACATATTGGATGATCATGAAGCTAGTCGTACAAAATGATAGGACTAGCAAGAGTTCAGTCATACATGATCAACCCTAGGATTTGTTAATCATGTTTACAGCCCGTAGGCAGACAGTAAGTAAATGTGCATCGAGCTAACAGGTGCTCGTCGGCTAAACGCCTCAAAAGAATAAATTTACATATAAGTGGGTGAAACAAAAAGGGAAAACCCACTCGTAGCCCGGGTTCCGTCTAGTGTTCACCATTGGGCTGGAAGCTGGGTAGATCCTCGGGAGCTGCTCCGAAATCTGGCCACACAAAACTAGCTGGGTCAAACCCCAGAAAGAGCAAGTGCCACAAAGGAGGCCACAAATAAGAACAAAAGCCAGCATATCAGAACATAAAGAATAAAGGAAAGTACAAGTAATAAAAGTACACAGGGCGAAAAACGACTAGGGACGTGGAACCATTCCGGGAGCCAGGTTACAATCCTTAAACCAAACAAGGACCGGGATTGTAACCCTTCGCCTGAATAGCTCACTGCCTCTACCCATTTATCGTTAGAGATAAGTAAAACAATCATGATCAAGAGTTCCAGGTACAAGGCTAGACAAGACTTAGATAGGACTGGACACCATTCATTCACAATCGGCCAAGCAAGTACTACGGCTTACTACTTTAACTAACTAGGGTTATCACAAGCCTAATTACTAACAAGATGCAAGTGAGAAACTCTCAGTCCCAAGCCCTGCAGACCATCCAGTTATCCTTCCGCGGGTTGAGAGTTATAGTTGGGTACATCGCCCGGGAGACAAATGTACCCTTAGGTGACTTAGAGGGTACAACACATGACAGTGTGCTGGAAATGTGCTCTACTCGTCGGCAAGCTACAAGTCCATTAAAGCGCCCAGATAACGAGATTGCCTGTGACTGGGAATTCTCCATGTTCTAGTTTGATCTAATAATTAGCCTAATCCAATTTAGCGCGAGTCCCTGGCCGTGGTACCCAGGAAGTCACGTCCTAGACATGATGCAAGACAAGTGGATTGTGCAAACAAGCAAGCAGGAACACCCACGGTGTCAAGGCAAGTCAAGTCAAGTTATCAAGTCAAGTCAAGTCAAGAGTGCGCCGCCACGGGCCACTATCAAGTTATCAAGGTAAATCATGTCAGGGTACTTGTCAGGGGTGCGCCACGACGGGCCACTATCAAGTCAGGTTGGTCGTGTCAGGAGTGCACCACTACGGGTCACTGTCATGTTATACTAGTTCCTTGTCATACCATGCTGTGTACAATAGTTAATCCAAACATATTAAGCAAAATCAAGTTCATGCCAAAAGGCGTAAGGATATAAAATGGGCGTAAAATACCTAATAAAATACTAATATAAAATAGGACTATAGAAGAGCCAAGATCAAGAAATAACAAATTCATCATAGACAAGTAGGTTGTACAAGGGGGTCAGGGGTAGGTCTGCGCAGGGTGTGTACTGCGCATGGAAGAGCTGCGCAAGAGTTGTCTTGCGCAAGGGTTACCTTGCGCAAGGGTAGACTGCGCAGGGGTTACCTTGCGCAAGGGTGGTTTGCGCAAGGGTGGGTTGCGCAGAAGTGAATTGCGCAGGAGCGGTTTGCGCAGAAGTGAATTGCGCATGGCTGGATTGCGCATGGCTAGCTTGCGCCAGCGCAGTCCAGCGCAGCGCAAAGCACTGGCCAAGTGACTGCGCAAACGGCCATGCGCTAAAGAGCACAGGCCAGGGGTGCACAATCGGCCATGCGCTAAAAAGCGCAAGGTAGGGGGCTGTTCTTCCTGGCCGAGAGCAAGTCCAAAAATACCAAAAACTTCAATTCTTCATATTTTTGTCAAATCAAATCCAAATCTAGATTTTCAAAGTTCTAACTTGAGTAAAATTGAATTCTCTTCCACATGGAAGCATCAAAACAAGCAAAAATCAAAGTTTAATAGATCAAAACCAAAGATTTCTGAAAATGGTTAAAACCTAGATCTAGAAGAATGAAAGCTCCAAATCACAAAATTTCAAGTTCTAATGTTGATCTACATGTCCTAATCTATCAAATGGACAAATAAAATTGGGTGTTTATTTGTTGGCAAGGTGCACTTGCCTATTGGTTGGGGAGTTGTGTGGAAGAAGGAAGAAGAAGAAGTTTGTAAGAAATAAATGAGAGAATAAAGAGGAGAGAGAAAAGTAGGTGGTGTTATAAAGTGGGGGAGTTGTGGTGTGTTGAGGGAGGAGTGTAGGTTAAGGTGTTCCATTCATGATGAACCAAACTAAACCAACTTTCACAAAATAAAACCAAGCCATGGTCCAAAATCCATTTACGAGAAACCAAAATCCGCAAGTCGAGAAAATAAAATACGTGCCAAAAATCAAATACGAGCATAAATACGAAATACAGGAAATGGGGGTGACATTTTGTCTCTGCCACCACCTGGACCCCTGCTTTTGCCCCTTCCGCGGCTCTCTGAAACTAGTGCCTCTGAGTGATGGGATGTGAATGAAGTGCCCTGAGAACGTCTTCGCATCTCTTCATTCAGTACCCCGCTCTTGGCAAACTCCAGACTGACCGCCTTCCGGAGCAGAAGCGATCATAGATACTCGTACGGTCTCCCACGAGTCTGGCAATGTACATAGCAACCAAAGTCCTTGAACCTCATCGTCGAACTTGACTCCCATCGAGGATAGCTGGTCCACCACGCCCTGGAACTCACTCAAGTCATCCGTAATGGATGCACCATCTTTGTACCGCAGACCCATCATCATCCGGATCAGGAACAATTTGTTTACCCTGATCTTTTTTGCGTACAAAGTGTTAGGGTTATATACTAAAAGCATCACTTTTGTAGTAACCTTATTTCCTTAAATTTTGAATGAGAATCATATGGGCAAATGTTTGCATATTGTATTTGTTGTAAGTGTTAATGCAAATGTCTGATATTCTATATTGTAGATAATATGGTGTGTGGTATCACTCAGAAGATCATATTATCAGTTCCCTATGGAGTATATAAATAGTTCACAACCTAGATGGACTTGGACAATCTATTGGAATGGTTGTAGTGTAATCTGGTATTAGTCTATCTTGACTATATGTTTACACTAGTAGACTTTGTGTGTATTGAACAGGACCACTTGAGGTTGTTCTTTTTGTACTGACTACATAAGAGAACAAACACCTCTGTTATTATGGATGCTTGTGCTCTTAATCCGAATATAATAACGGACATGTATATGCAGTGTGCATTACTTTGACTCATAAAAGAGTGAGATTCATTATGGATCAGCAACCTCTATGAATTGGATAATAACATTGTATGTATGATGGGCTATTGATTATAAATAAAATCCATGTCCCGATACATCGGGTTGATGATGTCCCCTTAAGGAGCTCATAAGGATTGTCATGTAAATCCTGCAGGTGGATTATATCCGAAATGACAAATAAAATTGAGCGATACTACTTAAGGATAAAAGATGTCGAATCAATATAGTTGTCAGTAATTTAATTTGATCGACGGACATACGATATCTTAACATGGGGAGCCAAACGAGCATATAATAAAAGGAGCCCACAAACATAATTTGGGATTAGGGAGGTAGTACAATAATAGCTCATTAGTGGACCAAGCTATTATTAATGGGTCTGGATTGTGTGTTTGGGCTGAACACGGGACATCCAGATCCGTTAGGAGGCCTAACCCTAATTTCTCCTCATGGTCCCTGTCGTAGCCTATATATATATCCTCTATTCTCTGGCCGCCAGATTACTGATCAGAAATCTGAAACTTTATCTAAATTCGTGATTCACGTAAGGAGAGAAAGAGAGGGCTGCCAAGGAGAAGAAAAGGTTGGGAGATCGTCGCCCACACGACGTCCAACTCGAAGACGGAATACGTGCAGAAGATCTTGGGGTCGTCCGCTCGAGATTGCCAGGAATTACTTGTCTCCTTTCTGCCGCAGGTATAATTCGTAAATCCTAGTTTCTGCCTATGAAGGGTTAGAACACGTATTAGATCTGTTTAACTTTCTATCGATCAATACGCACACCAAAGGAAGGGTCCTGAGAATCTCCAGTTCCATCACAAAGATTCCAGCTTCTTCCACAACGTCTCCGCATGCTCAATATTGGCAACGTGGTTGTACACGTTCTTGTCAACAAACAGTCGCATGTACCCACACACCTGTATATGTTCGAAGTTCCAGTCCTCATCGGATTTGTTACTGGGCTTCTCGGATGCAAATATTGGAAGATGCAGCTTCTTGACGAACATCAAATCTTTCATCTTGCTCTGCCAATAATGGTAGTTGGTACCGTTCAGGTTCACCATGCGCACCGGCTTCGCGTCCATCTCTGCTTCCTGGTTTGACTGTCAACTCCTGACACTTCTTTGAACCCAAAGCTCTGATACCACTCTGTTGGAAACGAAGCGCGGAAACCGTTCCCCCAAACCAGAAAGTCCTGCGTAAGAACCGAGCAAAAGCACACAAACCAAAAAATGCTAAACACAATCGCAGACACAAAGATTTTTGACGTGGAAAATCCTTACGGAAAAAATTACGGGACGATCGGAGTCCAACCCTGAAGAACCTCCACTAATGGAATAAAGAGAATACACCCTCTATAAGCTCCTCCCGATCTAACACGGATCACCACAACTCACTTGAAAGAAGAAATTTTTTGATTGCGGACTCCGAAGAACAAGAGATGCCAAAAAATTATTCGAAGCAATCTCTCCTTCACAATAGTCCTTAATCCTCTCTCTCTCTCTCTCAAAGATTGTAAGCACTCTTGGTTTGAGATGATTTTACAACTAGCATGCATCACCCTTTTATAAGCTCTTGGTAATCCATACATGGAAGGCCAATATATATGGAAACTTCCAATATGCATCAATCATATATTTAATGAAAATCCAATCATAATTGGCTTGCCATAATTGGAAACCCAATAATATGGAAAGCTACTATATGAAGGGTCCAATCATAAATATATGATCAAAGTAAATATTAAAATCCAATCATATATTTCATTACCATATATGTTCCAAAATAAAATCCATGCACTCCCCGAGCTTCTCCGACACACGGATGGCGCTCGTCGCACTCCGGGGTATTCTCCACATAGGTTGGGAACCCCACCCACTCCAACATATATGTGTGTGTGTGTGTGTTAATAACTAATTAATTAGTTTGTGGTATAACTAATTAATTTATTTATATATACAAATTAATTTGTGTATAAGTACATATATATTTATTTGTATTAATAGCTAATTAATTAGTATAGATAATAACACGTTTAATATAGATAATAATAAATTAATATATTAGTATACAAATAACTATAGATAACAATAAATTAACATATAGTCTTCCTAGTTCCAGAGTCTACACCCAGAAACCCTTTCCCTCCCAAATTAACATCCTTCTAAACCTCCGGCCGGAAATTCATGTTTCAGGAATCTGTTCTTAGATCAAGCTTCGTTTGAGAGTGACATTAGTGCTAGATGGTAAACTATAATGTAATCGAATCATAATGTAATTAAATTTAAAAAAAATCATTTGATTACATTACGATTACATTACAGTGTACCCAACATAAGTGACTAAACATTTGTTAGAGTCGTTTGGTTCACAGAAAGGAAAGAAAAGAAAAAGAAATCAATTTCTTGTTTTTTTTTCTTTTCATGAAAAATTATAATTTTCATCTATTTTTCTGTTCTGCGTTTGGAGAGGACAAGGAAGTTAGAAAAAAAAATTGAATTTCCTATAATAGAAAAGTGAATCATTTGGTTTGATGGAGGGACCACTCTTCCTCTTATTTTCCTTTCGAATCATTGTTCTTTGCTCGTACTTTTCTTTGTTAGTCCCGGGACTTGATCAAAGATGGTAGACTCGATGTCGAGATCAGAGGTTCAACAAACGTTCACCTTCTGATTATTCTCGAGATCCAAGAGGAACACTATAATATGAATCTGATTACAAAAGCAACAATAATCAGAAAGTAAATCTCACGTTCTTCCTCGCAATCGCAGTTGCTGACGGACAGAACTGAGTTCAGAAAATAAATCTCACGTTCTTCCTTGCAATCGCAGTTGCAGACGGATAGAACTGAGTTACAACTCAGATGAAGGAGAAGAAAGAAGAAAGAAGAAAGAAGAAAGAAGAAAGGTTCTTGCTGGGGTGATTAAGATCACCGTTGCTCAAAGCAAGATTCGTCCCAACACGATCTGCTCCCAGGAACCAGCAAGTTCACGAAGAACTTCTGGAACGCTCGTAAGTCAATATTTAAGACTTGAACGGGATTCATGACTTTACAGACTCTCTTCTTGGTGCATCTTCCAAAGGAGGCCAAGGGGCTCTATTTATAGAGTGGAGTGAGACTTCACCTCTTCTCCTATCCGACGTGGGACTAAAATACTAATACTCAAAAATAGAGTTTGATATTTTAGATCATCCCACAATCAGCATAGAAGTGTGCCAGTCCACGTCTACCCCCCGAACACTCTCGTGCATGCACGAGACATCCTGGAGTCCGTGTCCGAGTCCGAGTCCGCACAACAAAAATCAACTTGCATCCTTGTTAGAATTAATCCTTTTTCCTTCAAAGAAAATACTCCCACATGGCACACACTTGTGCCCCACTACACCTCATGTGCACACCTCAACACAAGCAATGCATTATATTGAGATACTCACCATTTGGTGTAGCCGATGTGGGACTATCTTTCATAGTCCAAAGGCAAAAACACCAACAATCCCCCATATATCTCAATATATGGGTTGAGCGTTCCCCACAGTGACTGTCCATCATGCATTAGGAGAGATGTCGCTACGATTTAAATCTTCTCGCATAGACGTTAAATAACAACATGATACAAGAATGGACTAAGCTTTAAATTCTGCACCATAACTGCAATTCTTCCTACTCACATAATGACATCAACTGTGCTTCTGGCTGCACATTAAAGGCCTTGTGCCAGCCTGGTTTTAGTGTATAATTTTTGGACGTCTACAAGTTTACCCTCAAGAGACGGCCTGATATCTCTGTCTATACACTATAGGTGAGTTCTTTATAAAGAGTCATGGCATGAAGCTTTGCGCTTCTTTGCGGTGCTACGCCGCTATGACATGGCATAAAATCGAGGCTTTATCCCATCTGGGTACCTCATCGTAGTGTCATACTACTGTAATATGAGGTCACAAGCCTCTTCGTAGTGCCAAACTACCCAGCATGAAGCCTTGCACTTTCGTACAGTGTTACACCGATATGACATGGCTCGTGAAGCCGAGGCTTTACCCTACCTGGTACCTCTTCGTGGTGTCATGCCACTATAACATATGGACATCGTCCTCTTTATAGTGCTGTCTACCTCTCTTTATTATGATTATCATACAGCATTAGGCTACCTGCCTATTTGCGGTGCTACTCCACTGTGACTTGGCTCACAAAGCCGAGGCATTACCCCTAACCGGGAATCTCATGGTGGAGTCACCCCACTATAGCATAGAGTTACACACCTTGTAGTGTTGTGCTACCGTGCTTCCTGTAAAGCACTCCAGGCATTCACTCTGCCTGAGAACTCATTAAGGCATTTAAGCCAACCTTTCCACAGGATCCGTTTTTCGCAGAAAACAATATTAGACAACAGTGGTTGTAGGTTCGTAACCTCTCCATGCCACAGAGGACAAGTACCCACCATTCCTGATATTCTTCCGGTTAATAGTCCTCCCTTGAACCAAAAGCTAGATGCCTAGTAGATTTTTCTTTGAACTAATAGCATAAAACTTTATGGTAGGAATATAATAACACAATATCAGAATGCCTTCAAGCCCATTTTACAAGCTGTGTCATCGACCAGCTGGCGCTTGAGGCCCTTGGTGAATGGATCCGCCAGGTTCTCCTGACTCCGAACATCAATCACTGCAATAACACCCCTCTTTATGAGATCGTGTACTGCCCTGTGCTTCAACCGTACAGTCCTCTTCTTTCCGTTGAAGAGGTCATTTGATGCCACTGCCGCAGTCGCCTGGTTGTCGCAGTATATCGGTATCCCCGGTATTTATGCTCCAACCACTGGAAGATCATACATGAGCTCCCGAAGCCATTCTGCTTTCTCCACTGCGGTATCAAGTACAAAGAACTCAGATTCTATGGATGACCGCGATAGCATAGTCTGCTTCTTCGATTTCCATGATATAGCAGCTCCACCCGTTGTAAAAATGTATCCACCTGTGGACCTATCGCTCTCCACTTCTGAGCACCAGCTAGCATCACTGAAGCCTTCTACTACCGGCGGCTCTCTGCTGAAGTGTAGTGCATATGTTTGAGTCTTCTTGAGATATCTCATAACCCGCTTCACAGCTTTCCAGTGCTCAACGCCTGGATTGCTAGTAAATTGACTCAGCATTCCCACAGCGAAAGCTATGTCAGGCCTAGTGGCAGTAGTAGCGTACATCAAACTCCCGATGACGCTAGCATACTCCAACTGTCTGACGCTTTCCTTCGAGTTTGGCTCCAGCTTCTGATCACCTCGGTACGGCGTATCAATTAAAGGAAGATCATGATACCCGTATCGAGTGAGCATCTTCTCAATGTAATGAGATTATGACAGCGCTAATCCAGTGTCTGTCCGGATGATCTTGAGTCCCAAGATAACATCAGCATCCCCCAAGTCCTTCATATTGAACTTCGTCGAGATGAACTTCTTTGTCTCCGTGGCACAGCTTATATCCATACCTAGGATTAGCATATCGTCCACGTATAGACAAACGACGACTCCTCTTCCGTCAGCAAACTTCGTATAGATGTACTTGTCTGTTTCACAGACCCTGTAGCCATTTGACCTTATGACTTTGTCAAACTTCTCATGCCACATTTTGGGAGCTTCCTTTAAACCGTACAGAGATTTTACCAACTTGCAGACTTTATCTTCAAGACCTTTGACGACAAACCCTTCTGGTTGTTGTATGTAGATCTCTTCGGTCAGCTCGTCATCCAGTAATACCGTTTTCACATCCATCTGATGTATCACCATCTTATGTATTGCTGCGAGAGCAATCAACATTCTGATGGTGGTCATCCGGGCTACTGGAGCATACGTGTCAAAGTAGTCGATCTCCTGCTTCTGAGAAAACCCCTTTGCCACTAGCCTGGCCATAAACTTGTCAATAGTTCCATCAGCTTTCATCTTCTTCTTGAAGATCCACTTGCATCCGATAGGTTTTGCTCCTTCGGGTAGATCAACCAACACCCAAGTGTTATTGGAGGTGATTGATTCAATTTCATTGTCTATCGCCTCCTTCCAGAAAACAATATCTTTGGTCTTCATCGCCTCATCATAGGTAAGCGGATCTGCTTCCACATGATAGGTGATGAAGTCATCTCCAAAGTTCTTCGGCCTCCTCGCTCGTTTCGACGACGGCTCAGCGAGTTCTGGTTCAATCGTTGTCTCCTCAGCAACAACTTCATCTTGGACAACTGGCTCATTGAAGATCTCAGTCTCCTTTGCACCTTCATCATTCTCTGGAATATCCGTTAGAACAATGTTCTTGTGCCTTGCAAACTTGTCTTCAAAATATTCAGCATCGCGAGATTCGATGATATGATTTGACTCAATATCAAAAAATCTTCGAGCATCACTCTTCTCTGCATACCCCAAGAAGATCGTCTTCGTTGTCCTTGTCCCCAGCTTCTGAATCTTCAGATCTGGAAGCTTCACATAAGCCAAACACCCCCACACTCAAATGACATTCAAGTTAGGTCTGACTTTAAACCAGAGTTCATGAGGAGTTACGTCCGAATTTGCATACGGCACTCTATTTAGAATAAAAGTGGCCGTCAATGCAGTTTCTCCCCAGTAGCATTTAGGAAGACCCACAGTTAGCAGCATTGAGTTCATCATTTCTGTCAACGTTCTGTTCTTCCTCTCCGCTACTTCCGTTAGATTAAGGAGAATATGGAGCAGTAGTCTCGTTTATGATTCTATATTCTTTGCAGAACAATGTGAATTCATGAGATCGATACTCTCCGCCTCTATCACTTCTTAACCTCTTGAGTTGTTGTCCAGTTTGTCGTTCAGCCTCGGCCCTGAACTCTTTGAACTTCCCGAACGCTTCGTCTTTAGACTTGAGCAAGTAGACGAACGCGTACTTTAAGAAGTCATCGATGAAGGTTATGAAATACTTTATCCCGGCTTTTGTAGAGAATTACTTGAAGTCACAGATATCGGAGTGCACCAACTCCAGAAGATCTGTGCTTCGATTAACCCGATGAAAGGGTTTTCTTGTGATCTTTGTCTGAGCACATACTTCACACTTCTCTACCTTACCCCCACATTTGGAGATAAGTCCTAGACTGGACATTTTGTTAATTCTTTTACAGTGAACATGTCCTAGCCTATTATGCCACAACACAAGAGAATAATCAGAAAGAGCGATTGTATTGATTACATTTGACTAGTTTACAAGCTGAATTTTGAACATTCCTTCAGTTTGAAAAGCTTTTTCGAAGTATGTTCCCTTCTTGGATATCACCATCTGGCCAGCATTGATGTCCATCATCAAGCCTGCATTGCTAAGCAGGCTTCCAGAGATCAGGTTCTTTGTAATCACTGGAACGTGCTTCACACCTTGAAGTGTCAGAGTGTTCCCGGATGTGAGTTTCAGCTCCACAGTTCCGACCCCCAGAACTTTAGCTTGGGCTTGGTTCGCCATGATAACTTTCTCAGAAGTTGGCTGGTATGTGACGAACCATTCCTTGTCATAACAGACATGGCAGGTCGCACCAGTGTCTATCCACCAGTCAGAGTCAGCGCCCACAGCTGAGACCTGAGCAATCATAGCAGCAATGTTAGAAACCATGGAAACCTTGCTAGGCTCACCTTGCTTAGCTTGTTTGGGCTTGGATTTGCATTCACTCTTGTAGTGACCCTTCTTGCCACAGTTGAAGCAAGTCACGTAGGACTTGGACTTCTGTTGCTTGAACGAAGGACCCTTTACTTTCAGATTTGTGGATTCCTTCTTCTTGTGATGAGAAGCCACCTGCTTTCCTTTGAACTCTCTTGTCTGCACCAAGTTGGCCTTAGCCAGTTGTTTGGACAGAGAGTCCATCTACTGTTGAGATCGCATTTCGTCCTCAACGTGGATCTCTTGTAGAAGATCTTCCAAGCTAATGTCCAGCTTCTTCCGATGCATTCTAGCATAGAAGTTGCTCCAACCAGCAGAAAGTTTCGAGACTATCCCTCCAACGATAAACTTGTCGACGAGGGGCATCTTCTCGTCATCTAACTTCTGGCACAACTTCAGAAATTCCTTTACTTGAGGTAGCATCGCCATCTCGTCTTCGAAGAGCCACTTGTGGTACTTCTCGACGATGAAGATTTTGGACCTGTTCTCATCATCTTCATATAGCTTACCCAAAGAATTCCAGATCTCTTTGGCCTTCTCCTTCTTGGAATATGACTCTGCCAGAGAGTCTTCCATAGAATTGAGAATCAGTAGTTTACATATGCTGTTTTCTCTCTTCCATTTGCTCTGCTTGACGAGTGCAGCAGCAATAGCATCGACAGTTCCTCCTTCTGGAATCGTCGGTTCATCCTCAATCAACACATGGTCTACGCCCACGAGTTGAAGATTAAGGGTTACCTTCCTCTTCCAGATTTAGAAATATTCTCCGTCGAATTTTTCCAACTTGTTAAAGCTGGTATCGATGAGAGAAGCACGAGAGTTCTCCATCTACAAGGATCTTGCTTTGAGATTGTTAGTCACGGGACTTGATCAAAGATGGTAGACTCGATGTCGAGATCAGAGGTTCAACAAACGTTCACCTTCTGATTATTCTCGAGATCCAAGAGGAACACTATAATATGAATCTGATTACAAAAGCAACAATAATCAGAAAGTAAATCTCACGTTCTTCCTCGCAATCGCAGTTGCTGACGGACAGAACTGAGTTCAGAAAATAAATCTCACGTTCTTCCTTGCAATCGCAGTTGCAGACGGACAGAACTGAGTTACAACTCAGATGAAGGAGAAGAAAGAAGAAAGAAGAAAGGTTCTTGCTGGGGTGATTAAGATCACCGTTGCTCAAAGCAAGATTCGCCCAACACGATCTGCTCCCAGGAACCATCAAGTTCACGAAGAACTTCTGGAACGCTCGTAAGTCAATATTTGAGACTTGAACGGGCTTCCTGAACTTTACATACTCCCTTATCTCTTTTCTTGGTGCATCTTCCAAAGGAGGCCAAGGGGCTCTATTTATAGAGTGGAGTGAGACTACACCTCTTCTCCTATCCGATGTGGGACTAAAATACTAATACTCAAAAATAGAGTTTGATATTTTAGATCATCTCACAATCAGCATAGAAGTGTGCCAGTCCACGCCTACCCCCGAACACTCCCGTGCATGCACGAGACATCCTGGAGTCCGTGTCCGAGTCCGAGTCTGCACAACAAAAATCAACTTGCATCCTTGTTGGAATTAATCCTTTTTTCTTTTAGAAAAATACTCCCATATGGCACACACTTGTGCCCCACTACATCTCATGTGCACACATCAACACAAGCAATGCATTATATTGAGATACTCTTCATTTGGTGTAGCCGATATGGGACTATCTTTCCTAGTCCAAAAGCAAAAACACCAATATTCTTTGACATTCAAATAGAGAAAATGAATAACTTTTCTTTCCAACCTCACGACTCCGCCATCCAATTCCAAATCATACCTAAAAGAAAATATTTAAGGGATAAGAAAAACATTTAAGCCAATTAGGAGGATTACATGAGCGACAATCTATCTTTACCAATTAAATTGTTCATTAAATTTGACATGATTAGTTAGATAATTATATGTAAAAAAAACATTAAGAAGTTGTTGTTTTTTATCTAATAATAATTCAAGAAGATGTTATTTACTCTTCTCAAATAGTAAAAAAATTAGAAAAAATAACATTTACTCTTTTTAAATAGTATAAAATTCGTACAAAGCATGCACATAGATATGTACTAGGCAGTTTTAATAGGAATTTGAGGCCAACAACCACATGGGCACGAATGAGAATAGTGTGGAGCTAGCTGTGTATGGAAGTAGACCTCATTCATAAGAGAATCTCTCTTTCTTTGTAATTTTGCAATGTGGACATTGGAACTAATGAATGAATTACTGGAGAACTTCAGGTTGGTTGAGACAGAAACAGACTCACTGGGAAATGACATAAGATTCAAACTCAGCCTCTCAACATTAAGATTGCCAATCCTTTAATTTATCACTCAATTTTAACTTATTCAATGATCGAGAAGCAAAGCTTATGTTAATTTTAAGGTTTTTTCATTCAACGATGCTTCTCGAATCGTACGAGCAGACCATACGGATGGCTCGTTCCATTGGAGGGACGGATCCAAAATAGATCGGAGTCAATAGTAGAGGAGCCACAGCAGCAGGATCCACTCGAAAACATTTTTCTTTCTCATTTCATACTGTTTTTTATCTACTGTTTAAGTTTTTTTATTTATTTTATGAAATAGATGGTTGTTCGTTCCAATTAGACATCAATTTACTCATTGACCTTAATTTCTTCACATCAATTATCCACATCAGTAACTCTAATACGAGATGACTTACTATATATATGGGACTAAATTACAACTTGATACCCTTAACTATTCTAGTTTTTCAGTTCGATACCCTCAACTACGATAGGTACAAACTTAATACCCGATCTTAACTAATATTTTAAGTTGATACCCCAAAAAACTTTTATTCCTAAACTACCCTTCCCCTACCCCCACCGGCCATACCCTCCCCCACCCCTGGCAGCTATCCGCCCCTCAACCTGGCGCCCCCCCCCCCCCCCCCCCCCTCCCCCCTCCCCCCTCCCCCTCCCCCCGGGTACTATTCCCCCCCCCCCCCCCCCCCCCCCACCCCCCCGAGCGGCCATCCCCCCATCCCCTCCCCCCGTCACCGACCACCCCCTTACCCACCCCCGGCCCCGAAGAACCCCCTACCCGGCCCCGACAACCCCCTATCCGCCCCCGAGCCCGAGCTCGCTCGCGTGCACCCCGCGTGCTGCCACTCGCGCCACCGTGCGCTGCCCTGCATCCCCCCCCCTCCCCCCCCCCCCCCCCCCCCCCCCCCCCCACACCCACCCACCCACCATCCCCCTGTCCGCGCTGCCCAACGCGCCCTCGCGCGTTCCTGCGCCCGCTGTCCGATCGCGCGTGTCCGCCGGCCAACTGCAGCCGGAGAGAGAGGGAGGTGGGTTGGGGGAGAGAAGATAAGGGGCAATTTGGTCCCAAGAAATTTCATAATATCAAGTTGGTACCGATAAAAGTTGAGGGTATTAAATTAAAAAATCGTGATAGTTGAAGATATCAAATTACAATTTAGCCTATATATAAGGACAATTGAGACTCGACATAGTCGATATCCATGTCTCATTCTCTTATCGGATTTTTTTTCCAAGACAATTACAACTTGTGATTCTGAAAGAATATTAAACATACGGTCAAGGAAATTGACATGGAACCTGATTTTGAATTTGTGGTTGACGTATGCATATAACTAACTCTATTCCCTTTCAAGCCATTTCAATTGACTAAGATGTGATTGTTAGTGATAGATGAAGAAATCAAAGCATAACCCAAGTTTGAAAGAAGAGAAAAAATAAAATAAATAAGACTTAGTATATGTTAGAATAATTTAAATACATAATTCTCAACTCTCATCATATTTCTAAATTTTTAGTGTAACCATTGTATGCTCACCGTGTAATTCCGACTCTCATGTTTTTTTTTTTTTTTTTTTTTTTTTCTTCTAAATTTTTAGAGCAGGGACCTGAGATTCTTAATATGAAACTCATCGTCTAAGCATCTAAGTCATTAATGGCAAGGAATAATTTTTTTTTTTTCGTGGAGATCGAATTCATCCGGTCACAAATCATGATATGTTGTGTTTTTAGAGTATTTGTGTTCGTCCATCAAACATAGAGGGAATGTTTATCATTTCATTCAAATGTTGTCACGTGTTATTTTTTATCCAACTTAAAACTACTTTGGAGTGGTATGGTAAACGGCTACATTAGGTTTTGACCACTGTCTGACACGTGACAAACATTGAGTAGAAGGTTGAACATCCCCACTAGTTTTGGTGGGTGAACAAAAATGGACTCATGTTTCGCTCTCTAATCACTAGAGTGAGAAAACTTTGATATAAAGTATTGGAAAAGAATTAAAATTATAGTGTAATTTTATATAATTTTTCAAAAGATAGAGGAATGTCCCTTATACTTACTAGTCACATTCACATACGGTGCACGCACAAAAAAATAATCTATGATCTTATTAGAAATTAGCTAAATTAAAATTATATAAAATATTTTAATATATTTTAATTAGAATTTGTTATATCTATGTTTCTATAATTTGGATATGTGTTTAGTTTGATAATACCATGTACATAGTTTAAATATAATCTGAATATTGAATATATTCTCCCACTAAAAAAAATGACACATGGCACAAAACCAATTTAGTGGATGAACAAAACCACATCCAAAGTGGTTTGCAATGAATGAAAATGTCATGTGTCATCTTTTTGTGGGAGTGAATATCCCACCTAGTTTTGGTGGGTAAACAAAAATGGACTCTTTCAGAATTTGTTATATGTTCAGTTAAAAGAATTTTAGATTTTTTTTTCTTAAGTATGTGAGGAGATAAGTATGCGGTAGTTAAAAATTATTATTATTATTTAATGGATGATACACATACGATTTGAATGACTCATTTTTGAAGAATTAGAAGAGATATACCCCTTCCGCCTATATTAGATAAAAAAATAAGTTTATAACCAAATTTAATTGTAAACCTTTACAACCGTCACGTAACGGTTAGTAATTGGTCTCCTCTCTTTTTTTTTATACGAAAAGAATGAACCAATTACCAACCGTCATTTGGCGGTTGTGAAGACTTGCAACCAAATTAAGCATAACATTGTTCTACAAATGTTCTAACTACGAAGTTAGAAATTATAGTATAATCATAAAATTTTCTATAGCATATCCAAATTTAATTATAGTATATACATAAATTTGCTTTCTTGAAAATGAATTTTTTGGTTGCTTTTAAAATTACTGGAAATGGGCATCCTCTATCATATAATGTCTGGAACTGCTTGTATGCAATTGAAAATTTTATGTTCTTTTCAATTTTTTTTGACGCCAAAAAATTGGGGAGTAGTAAGATTTTGTTCTTATACGAAGGTTGATTTGAATGCCATAGGTTGTCCTGTTTGACTGCAAATTCAAGTGTAATTTGAAGCAAATTTTAGTATATATTATTATATATACTCCCTTAACCCTCCCCCCCCCCCCCCCCCCCCCCCCCCCCCACCCCCACACACACACACACACACACACACACACACACACACACACACCCCTCCCTTCGCACAAATTTCGTCGGATGGTCGGACAGAAATTTTCTTTTTGTGTAATTTTATAAAATATGTTACGGTCAATACAATTTCAGTAAAAAAAATCTGCTATAGAAATATTAATGTCAAGTTTTGATGCTATGTTGTTAATAGACATCATTGAGGACATGTCAGTACTCTCCCTGGTCTCTCTATTTCCATGCAAAGGGGGGGAGGGGTGCTGTACAAGTACAGAACAGTAGTGATGCCAACGTGCCATTCGATTTGATTCACTCAACATTGGTATGATATGATGTGCTGCTATATATCTGGTAGTGACAATAATGGAGTGGTGCTATGTGTTAGTATGTGTTTGGCTATGTTGTCACAGGAAGGTGCTTCCCACCCACACTGGCTACAGGAAAATAAAGAAACAAGTTGGGGACTCATCTTCCATGTGGCACTCAAGTGTAAGCTGTTCACACATCAACTCAGTTCCCATACAGTTATCAATTAATTAAGGGCCTGCCTGATTTTGGAAGCTATATAAATAGTGAATCCATGTGTTATAAACATGTCACATCAACTCAATCAACCTATATATTTTGCTAGAGAGTTACTGGGGATGTTTGGATAGAAATAACTCTTTAAAAGTATAAAAATAACATTTTTATCATGTTAAATTACATTGTACTTATAGCAAATTATATTTTTTAAAATATGTTTTGATAGAAAACTTTTTGTCTCTTGCGAGTAGAAGAAAAATGAGTTCGTTGTTTGGATGGTTGTTGAAAGTGAAAAAAAAAAGAGTTCGATTGTTTGGATAGTTGTTGAAAGTGGATGTTAGAGTTAGAGATATGGTAATCCATAATTAAATTAATTATGTATTATTTTACAATATAAAATTTATCAAATAATTATTGATTATTTTAATTGACATTGTAAATTTTCTAAAATAAACAAATTCTCATAAATTAAGACTTTGCTATAAATATTTAGAAAATCATGCATTTAAAAGTAAAATTTAATAAAATTTTAAGCCACATTTTTAATAATAATAATAATAATAATAATAATAATAATAATAATAATATTATTATTATTATTATTATAAATTATTTTTTTACACCTCATTCTCCTCCAATACATTACATAGCCATCAACTATTTATTATTCTCCTCAAACCCAAGCCACCAACCCATTCTCATTCTCTCTCTCTCCACTTCTCCACTCCCCCACTTTCGATTCCTCTTCTTCTTCTTTTTGGTCGGGAGAGTGACGATCGACGCATCCTCCTTTGGCGGTCCAAGGTGGTCACTGCCCCACCTCTGACGTCGGCCTCCGGCATGCCCCGTCTTCAGTGTCGGCCTGCACCATATCCGGTGCTCCACCTCCGACGACTTCCAGATCTGCGTGCGGCGGTGGTCGGAGACCCTTCCCTCTCCGGATATGAAAACTTTCAGATCTGCGTACGTCGTCGCTCTCCGGAGATGAAGACTTCCTGATCTTCGTCGTCGAGGTGTCGACGCCGACGTTGAAGAGAGACCATCTCTCACTTGCAGCACAGTTACACCAATTTTTTGGTGTAACTGATTGTTGAATAATTTTTTTTTTTTGGGGGGGGGGGGACAACAACTCTGAGCTGCATAGATTAGACACTTACCTCACAAATTACTCCCCCATCCAAATGCTAAAACTGTTCACACTTTCATTGAAAGTGGCAGTTTTATCCCACTTTTTTCACACCTGCTGTCTACCAAACAAGTCCTTAATGTAACACTACTGGTGATTATAATGTTAAAACTTATAGAAAAATTATTACAGCAAGAGAAATTTTGAGAGAATTTGGAAAGTGAGAGAGAAGTTTGTGAGAATTAGATTGGAAGGTAACTCCACAACAAATTTGACAAACTACGGAAAACTAAAAAATTTACCGAGAGGGTCAATTAATTCCAAAAGAAAATTCATCAACAGTGTTGTCGAAACTTGATTTATTTTTGAAATTCCAAAGGTAATTCCAAATGGCACGCATTGACTAACTATCTTTGTCCATAAGTCATTCGAAAAATTGAACTGCAACCGCATGCTCATGGCTCTCTATAGTAATGTCATGTTTGTGCGTTTTGCTACCTCATCTTGCTCTGGACATCCTGGAAATGTCCATACCTATGCAATAATCCTGAAACACCATAGACGCGTACTCTCCCCCATTGTATGTTCTTAAATACTTCAATGTTATTCCTTTCTTGTTTTTTTATGCATGTCTTCCACCCTCGGAATATAACAAATACTTCAGACTTGTGCTTCATGAAATAAACTCATATCCTTCATGAGAAATCATTTATGAGAGCGACGTAATACTCAACACCTCCTTTAAAACGAACCGGTGATGGCCCCTATATGTCAGAGTGGATATAATTGATAAATCCTTCAGTCTTGTTAATTGTCTGCCTGAAGCCAATCACATGTTGTGTGTCCATCGTGCATAACTTACATAATTTTAATTTGCACTCCTTTAGGCCCCTCTCAGTCATGTAGCCTAGATGTAAATGTCATAACTTTGTGGTATTCCTTACTATGCACTTTCTCCGTCCCAACAACTATACCACCAGTCAGTGTGCTGCTATCCATTGATACAAGTTCAAGAACAATAATGTCACTTCATAACCACTATGTTTCCCTTTACCATCTTCAATGAATCGACTTGGCCAATGAACTTGCAACCTGATGCGTCCATCGCGCCTAATAAATGAATTTCTTCTTTAACTCCGGAACGTATCTCATGTTCACAGGTATCTGCATCATCCCTTCGAACATTTTTAGCTTGATGTTTCCTACGCCAGTAATTTTACAAGACACAATGTTTCCTATGAGAACAACACAATATTGGATCCTTATAGCTGCAAAACTACTCCTTACTCGAGCACAAATGATACGAACACCCAGAATAAAAATTTATGCCTCGAGAAACTTTCCTTTCCGTTATGCACGGTACATCACACACCGGCTCCTCGCCTTCTTGAGCAACATTGGCTTGACTCAGGCCACTTAAACATGTTCCTCTACCCTTCTTCTCTAGCCATTATTTGTACTTTGGACATTGCTTCTTCATGCGTCCGACCCGAATGTTTGCAAAAGAAATATGCATCATTCTCATGCCATAACAATTTGGACTTCCCTTGACTACTCTTTCCTTCATTCTTACTCTTCGACATTTTCCTTTCATTAGCGAACAACCCGGATGACTCATCAATTGGATCTGGCCACTTCATAATACCATTATTAAGAAAAGTAGTGCTCACCTCTTCTATCTTGATAATCTCTTTTCCATAAAGAATTGTCGTAACCAAATGGTCATAAGACCTCATAACCGAAGAAACGAGCAATAATGCCTTGTCAACTTCCTTTAACTTGACTTCAAGACACATAATGTCTCTTACTATCTTGTTGAAGCTATTCATGTGACTAAGAATCTGGGCCCCTTCCTTCAAGCGTAGACAATAGAGTTGTTTCTTGAGATATAACTTATTTGACAACTATTTTTTCATGTACAAGTCCTCAAGCTTCAACCACAAACCGGTTATAGAAATTTCTTTCGTGATATTATACATGACCTTATCCGCAATACAAAATTCCATTATGCTTGTGTCATTTGATCCATGTCTTCCCATGAATCATCCATCATATTCGAAGATCTTTTCTCTTTCTTGATGCCGGACTAAAAGACTCCCTCTTTAATGAGTAGGGTACTTCTAGGCCACAAAGAGAAGTTTATTTTTCTACTAAATTTGTCAACCTCGAACTTTGTGCTATTTATTTTGTTACTCGCCATCCAAAAAATTTAAAATTCACTCGGACCTTAATGAACCAAACAATTTTGAGAAACCCGATCTATGAAGATAGGTAGATGACCAATGTAATCGTCACCTACAGTTGACCCAGATCTAGGAGTTTGAAATCTTTAAAGTTTTTTTTAGCTCTGATACCAATTGTTGTGTAACACGTGAAAGCGAGAACATGAAAATACCATTATAACGATGAGAATAACAAAGCATAATATAACCGAACAATAAACACAAAAGCACAAAAGGTTTTTTACGTGTTTCGGTTAGGATCAACCTACTTTATGAGGCAAGGAAATAAAATTTTATTGAATCAACGAGAGAATATTACAAAAGGATTAATAACTGTAATGTTCCACTCCGTACGGTGCATTACGATGAGGCGTTGACTTGAAGAGTTGCGTTCATCCGATGAAGTATCGATGCGAATCGATGCAAGAGTTATGTTGGCCAGAAAGAAGCTTTGAGTCGATTCGAATCTATAAATCGAAGCGATGCAAAGCATAAGCCCGATTCGAAGAAATATTGACTTTAGTTTATTTCGTATGCATGCTACGCTTTTACACTGGATTATAAGAGGTCGACATTTTGCCTTATTCGTAATGGTGTCCGCAAAACCAAATCGTCTCTTTGCAACAGATTGTGGCATGGTACGGTAGGCCAAATCGGTCGAGTAATTCAATGGAACACGAAGTGTTAGAATGGCTAAGTCAAAAGAGTTAGCCGTGCAACAAAGTTATGGAATCGAGCCGCATCAGCTCGACGAAACGACAAGGCGTATCGACTTAAGGTGGACGGTTCTTGACCCTTCTCCCTGCTACTTCATGCCTAATAAAATATATCCTTGTATGTGTATGCTACTATCGAGTTAACAAGTATGGCTCAAATCGAGTAAAGGTCTTAATGTGTGTCGAACATTAAGATAGAACATTGAATATTGAACAATTGAGGCGATGTACATCAAGTACACGAGTCACGATAGGACATTGATGCTAGAACATTGAAAGATAATATTATGATGTGCATCAAGTGCACGACTTGGAAGAATATTGAACACTAAGGCATAGAACATTGAAATACGGTATCAAAGCGTGTAATGCCCCGCTCCGCACGGTGTATTACGCTGAAGCGTTGACTCAAAGAGTCACGTTGACCGAAAGAAATGTATCGATACGAATTGATACGAGAGTTACGTTGTCCCGAGCAACGCATCGAACTGAGTCGATGCGAAGAGTTGCCTTGTCCCAAAGAATGCATCGAGTGAATCGATGTGAAGCGCCGCGTTGCCCCGAAGGATAAGTGCGTTGAATCGGCTCGAAGATTCTAAGAAATCGAATCGACCAAGGCGCAAGTCCGAATCGATGTAAGTATTAATTTTAGTTGGTTTCATGTGCAGGCTATACGTTTACGCAAAAATATTAGAGGTCGATATTTCGTCTATTTTGCGACGGGTCCGCGAAATCAAATCGTCGCCTTGCGACGGACTGAGACTTGGGCACGGTAAGCCAAATCGGACGTATAATTCAATGAAGCACGAAGTACTCGAATGGCTAAGTCAGAAGAGTGGCCGTGCAACGAAGTTATGAAATCGAGCCGCATCGGCTCGGCGAAACGACAAAGGCGTATCGACTCAAGGTGGGAGGATTGACTCTTCTTTTTTACTCCTTTATGCGATAAGTCAAATACATCATTGTATGCTAAGTTAACCTATCGACGCCACGGGCGTGGTCCGATCGGAAGATAAATCGTAGTGTGGGTCGAACACTAGTTAGAACAATTGAAATGAAACGTGCATCAAATGCACGAGTCGCTATGGGACATTGGATATCGCAAAGGCGAGTGCCTCGGTGCACAAGCCGCAAGAACATGGGATAACTGTATTAGGCGAGTGCCTTAGTGCACGAACCATACCGTACCTTCACGCACGAGTTAGAAAGGCTAGAACATTGAAAGACAATAGACGAGCGCCCTAGCACGCAAGCCACGGACATTGAACACTAAGGCATAGAACATGGAAATACGGTCGAAACGTGCCTACGTGCACGAGATCATAAAAAGATGGCTTCGTTGAGAAAGAATACAGTTGTCACGACCCGCACCCACTGTGAGGGTACGAGAACGTAACAACGTCCAGCCTACGCCGTAGTGTCGGCGGTAGAACGTTGTCCTAGGTCACAATATCTAACAATATAAGGTATCTGAACAATATATACACTCCGAATGGAGGTGACATAACAGAACAGTCTCAATCACATCTAAGGCAGATACAGAATAGAAAAGGTAGATAGAGAGATCAAAACCATAATGTAATACAAATAAGAGAGAGAGAATCTAAGTGTCTAAGATAACAACTCAAGAACATCCAGCTCAATACAAGTCTCTAAATATATACAACATCTCAGAATAACAACTGAAAATCAAATAACAATGCTGAAAGAAAAGCTAAAGCCTAGCTATCTAGCCTAGACTATGGGAGTAGCATCCTGTACTGCAGCTGGGTCCTCCAGAGGAACCAGGTCGCAGGTGTCGTCTAAGCCTGCTCCGTAATAGGTGGTACATAGGGCCTCCTTCTCATCCTCTGTAATATTTTCAACAGGTCAAGTCAGGACAGGAGCGAGCACAGTACATCTCACGCAGTTCATATCAAGTTAGGAAAAATAAAGCATGCAATAGAGTAAGATACATGAAACGCTGAAAGAGAATATATGAAGTAAAGGAGATAACTGTAAGGAAATATCTACTATAAATAGAGAACTAGAAGTGACTAGTGAGTC
Organism: Iris pallida; assembly: GCA_029216955.1. Lineage (NCBI taxonomy): Eukaryota > Viridiplantae > Streptophyta > Magnoliopsida > Asparagales > Iridaceae > Iris > Iris pallida. Next base: position 3,885,833 of record JANAVB010006596.1, on the reverse strand, counting down.
AGAGTAAAATATAAACATGTGAATGGCATAGGAGATTTATGACTACAGCTATGAGAGTGATTCATGACTATAGCTACTTGGATAATATTCACATGCCTATTTCTACTCCCCTATCCCCAATCAATACACAAGAATCTGTTCAAGTTATGTTAAGATTTGTGAAACTTCACATGGCTCATAAAATGAGTGATACGTGAAGGTGATTCATGATAGCTCTGTGAACATGAGAGTACATGTGTCACAAGCGATTCGTGAATCAGTGGAAGCATAGAGATACGTGATGATTCGTGAAACGCACAAAACATGCAGTATCCGATGCTCCCGAGGGGGATAACATCTCATGAAAAGATCCATATAGTACCAATCTGTGCTACCAACGTGTCAGCATCAAGTAAAGTAATCTAGAGCAAGAATATAAATCCTGGCAAGTATAAAACGGTCAGAGAATGTACTCGCCTGATAACTGAATGTCCGAAGAGGGTGTACTGCCTGAGGAGAGGTGTCTGTCTCCTAATCAGAGCAACACAAGTTACAACATGTCTAAAATAAGGAAATAGACTGCTACAATGCATCTACATGAAGTTTGGGGTCAATCTAGGCTAAAGTCAACCTTTGGTCAACTCTAGTCAACCCTAACAGTCAAACTAGGTCAATTCTAGTCTAATTAAGTCAAACTAGGTCAGTCGAGGTTAAACTTGGTCAAACTAGTCTAGGTTGGTCATACCTAGGCTTAATAAGCCAATTCTAGGTCAACTAGCTAGTTTCCACACAAGTCATCTATCCTAGTGATACACACATGCCATAGGCTATATACCTAGGCCATAGGCCAAATACAATAGGCAATTGAAAACCTACCACACAACCTACTACACATAGGCTAATATAACTATTACCCACAATACATGTATATATATGTAAGTACACATACATGTAGATTATATATATATATATATATATATATATATATATATATATATATATATATATATATATATATATATATATATATATATGTGTGTGTGTGTGTGTGTGTGTGTGTGTGTGTGTGTACACATAGAGAATGCATAAATGTGTGTGTGAATGTGTTGAGGAAATGTGAGGGTGTGAGCTATGAGTATTAAGTGCATATGTGTGTGTGTGTGATTGTGTGTGTATCATAGAGGAGTACATGTGAGGAAAACTGGAATTCAATGTGTGTGTGTGTATATTGTGTGAAGAGTGTATCCAGAAATATGGACTGTAAACAGGTTTGTGTGTGTGTGATTAGGATGTAGGGTGTGAGGGAAAATAACATGTGTGTGATAGTGTTGAGAAAAACTCATGTGTGAGATGATGTGTATGAGTGACTGTGAGGGAAAAATAAAAATCAGAAATGTGTGAAGAGTGTTTCAGTTATGTGTGAGTGAATCTGAATGTGTGTGTGTGAGTGTTTGATGTGGGGGAAAACTGGAATTATAATGTGTATGTGTGTGTTGGGATATCTTGTGTGTTTGTGTGGTGAGTAATGAGGGAAATGTGAGAGTGTGAGCAGTGAACATTGTATCAGAAAATCAGAATTAAATGTGTGTGTCAAATTGTGATTCTCAGTTTTAGTGAATATCAGTAAACTTGAACTCCATATCTCAGTTTTTACCCAATGTTCAACCAATCTATCAATGAAATTAAACAAGCAAACTTACATAAATATACAACCTCAACCCTAGAACTCAATTTCAGTTTTGAATCAAACATTAGGCTCAAGCCTATAATCCAATCTAAATCTCAGATTTTGTGTGTATGTTTGAAAGGATGAGTGTGTGTAATGGTGTGTGTGTGTGTTGTGATTTGTGTGTGTGTGAAAGGAGAAGACAGTGTGAGGAAAATGTGAAAATCAGAATGTGTGTGAGAAGAGAAAACAGGAACAGTGACAGATATCTAGGATAGAGGGTGTGTGAGAGTGATGTGAACCAATATATGTGGCATGTATGTGAGTGTTGTGAAGAGTGCAATGTGAGTGAAAATAGAATGTAAATTCCCAGTTTCAGTTTTTCTGAAACCATGACGAAGAGCCCCAATCCAAATGCAAAAACCCAAATCAGTGATTCCCTTTTTTCCCACACCAACACAACTACTCATTCACCTATCAATACACATGTATGTGAGCCAATTAGCCATTCAACATCACAAAAACAGGAAAAAGAATGATATCAAATTTCAGAAAGAAAACCACATTCAGCCGTGTATCAGTGCTCAAAGGGAAATTTGGATTTTCAAATTCGAAAACACATCAAAACGATAACCCAATGGTTGGTACTCGATGATAAGCATATGAGGGTGCTTGAGAGTGCATTCGTGTCCAAGAATTGGACACGAATCGTGTCCAAACAACACCTGAACACAGACACTTGAGAGTGTAAAGACAATCGTCGTGCACGCGTGCACTCGTGTATAGGACACGACATACGACACGACACAACACGTGGGTGTGCACCTAGGTTCGCCTAGGGTAGGGCTAGGTTCGTATCAGCCTGAAATGTGTCCACGTGACACATAGGCACGACACGAACCCCGTGTCAGCAGCGCCTGTGCGCGTGCACAGCCGCCTGTGCGTGACAGCGCGCGGCCAGTGCGGGGGCGATTGTGCCACGTACACTCCACGAGATGCTCCCAAATTTTGGGAGCATGGTGACAGTCATTGCCCCTTGCTTCTGTCACGCCCCAGAACCGAAATACCGGAGAGCGGGGGCGGACACAGCCAGCTACGCAATCCCAAAGTACGTTAATACTCTGAAATTATGTATAAGCTGTCAAGACATGGGGGTTACTCTACAAGCCATCAGTCAATCCTATGGTTTAACAATCCTAGGTATCTCAATCACAGGCAATTATACAAGAGCAAAGAGTACGATCATCATACATACAGTAGTAAGGCGTCCCGAACCATATACATGACTGATCATGAAGCCAGTACCACAGAACTGAGGACTAGCTAGAGTATTAGTCGTACATGATAAGGACTAGCTATAGTCTAGAATACACATATCATGTTTATGCCCGTAGGCTACAATATCAAGGAAAAATACCAAAACACGAGCTAAACACGTGCTCGGGGCTAAACGTTACAAGAAGAGAATTTACATATCAGTAGGAGAATGAAGAAGAAACCCACTGAGGCACTCTGGTGCTCCGGCTGGTCACCGTCGAGTAGAGGGTGCGGTAGATCCTTCGGGCTCTTCTATTAGAACCTGGCCATGCAAAACCAGTGGGATCAGACCCCAAATAGCAAGTACCACAAAGGAGGCCGAACTATGAACTTAAAACCAGCAATCATTAGCATTCAACAAGGAGAGAAAGCAATAAGTAAAGGGGATCGAGATTCGTGCAGTACCAATGCACTTATCCCGAACGTAGGAAAACAGTAAGTAAATCATCATTGACATAAAGTAAACTGGAGAACATGTTAAATAAATAGAGCCGGGCAATATACGAAGAGAGGACGAAGGCACTGTTCCGGAAGCCAGGTTACAACCCTTAAACCAAACAAGGACCGGGGTTGTAACCCTTCGCCTGAACAGAACTTAGTCTCTGATCATTTATTGCTAAAGGTGACAATCATTAAGTAACAGTGAGAGAGTGACAATATTATAGTGACAATCATTACAATTATTCTGGTATAATCTTGCAATCAATCACTCCTAGGCAATACTATACTGGACTAGACTCCATCCAAGCATTCACGGCCAATCATCGCCTACGGCTTTCTACATTAACTAACTAGGGTTATCACAATCCTAGTTACTAACAAGATGCAGTGAGATTCTTCCAAGTCTGGTTACTTGTTTGTTACTACCTGAATGACCCCAGCAAAGAAAAGGAAAAGATAGCATGATATAGCAGACATACTGTAGTAAGATACATGTGTCCTAAGGTACCACGCTCGACGGCGGGCTGGAAGTGTGCTCATCTCGACGGATAGCAACAAATCCTATGTATATATATATAAGGCCGGGATCAAAGGGGCAACAGGTAACTGGGAAAGTCTCTCCATGAACTACTTGATCAATCTAGTCATTAATCCTAGCCATATTCAGTATGAATCCCTGACCGTGGGAAACCAGGGATTCATGTCCTAGACATGATGCAAGACAAGACGGGTTCATTTGTACAAACACAATCACCCACGGTGTCCAAGCCATTCATACTGGTCATGTCAGGTTAGCCGTCGCAACAACATTTCAATTAGTATCATGTTAGGTTTATCATGTCAAGAGTGTGCCACGGCAGGCCACTATCAAGAATTATCATGTCAAGTCTAATTGTCAGGAGTGCACCATGGCGGGTCACTATCAAGTCATGTCAGGTTTACTTGTGAAGAGTGCACCACTACGGGTCACTATCAAGAATTATCATGTCAAGTTTACTGGTCAAGAGTGCGCCACGACGGGCCACTATCAGGTCATGTCAGGTCATTAATCAGGAGTGCACCACTACGGGTCACTGTCGTGTTTAGGGTACATGTGCCGGACAGTATAGTGCAAGCATTCAATCAGGAGACTCAAGTTATGCTGAGGTTACAAGACACAAGTCATCATTAAAGGTTAAATAACAATAGAGAAATAAAAATAATAACAACAATTAAATAGCAGGGCAAGGCACAGGAAGGAGCCCTGCGGCTCAGGGTCACTATCAAGTCATGTGTAGCAGGTCAAGTTATCAGGTCAAGTTATCATGCATGTCAGTTCTTGGTCACACCATGCCAGGTACAATTGTCATTTCAGTCATGCCAATCAAATCGTGATTTATCAAGTTCAGGACAAATGGGCATAAAAATATATAATAGGGATAAATGTGTACTCCGTAGGAACTCAAGTTACAAAAAGAGCCACAAGACTTGGATATACTAAAATAAACAAAATATAAAATACATGACATGACAGAGCCATGCGGCTCGGACAAGGCTGGCTCATGCGGCAGGATTAATCAGATACATACGGCTGAATTTATGGGGTTCATGCGGCTCAGGAAATCCGAGTCCATGCGGCTCAGGGAATGAGCAGGGTCCTATGCGGTTCAGGGAGTCCCAGCCTTATGCGACTGAAGGGGGAATCGGGCTTATGCGGCTAAGACAGCACATCCCATGCGGCTCAGGGAGACGTGTCTCATGCGGCTCAGAGAACGAGCCTCATGCGGATGGGTCAATCAGGGTCATGCGGCTCAGGACGGGTCAGGGTACATGCGGCCTCGAGATGATACGGGTTCATGCGGCTCAGGAATGTGACGCATATGCGGCCAGGGGATGAAGGGGGTTCATGCGGCTAAGGTAGACGGAGTCCATGCGGCTCGGTTTATGCCGAAGCCTATGCGGCTGGGTCAATACAAGAACTCATGCGGCCAAAGGAAATACAAGTTCATGAGGCCAGGGAGACGAGGGCGCATATGCGGCTAGGATCACATGCGGCCAGGAGAGGCAAGGGCGCATATGCGGCTAAGTGGGTCCATGCGGCCAGAACTGTCGTATGAAGGCTCATGCGGCTCAGAATCACTTGTCGTATGAAGTATTCATGCGGTCAAGTCTAGCACTGTTCTTCTTCTCCAAGCTTCCGAGAAGAAGAACGCCAAGAATCCATGCTTCCAAGCTCCATGAAACCTTCATCCGGAGTCCAAATTCGAACTTCCTTGGGTCAAAACGGGGTAGAATGAAATGCTCTACAACATAGAACCATCAAAACTCGGAAATAACAAGATTAAATAGATCAAAACCCATGAAAACTAAAATTACTTCAAAGCTAGATCTACAATAATCTACCCGGTAAAACCGAAAACTCCAAGTTCTAAACATGCTTAGAATGTAACAAGGAAGAGAATGGAACAAACGAAATAGAAATCGTCCAACATTCGGCAAGGTGTACTTGCCTTGGACTGGAGGAAGAAGATGAAGATGGAAATGAAAATAATGGAGGAGAGAGAGTGGTAGGTTGCTTATATAACAAGCCCAAGCAATCTCCACCACTCATCCCTCTCCACTCAATCTAAACCATACACCTCTCTCATAAAGAACCAAACTAAACCAAACCAAGTCCAAGTCAAAGTTAAACCAAACCCAATAAAACCAAATCCAAGTTAAACCAAGTCATAAAATCCTATACTTAGGAAATTTTAAAATATTACGCAGATCGATAAATACGAAATACGGCTCAAATAAACACGTATCCGTATAAAATACCGATACAGTGAGACGGGTCTCACAGCTTCCTCCAAAAATTTGGGTCTCGACGTGTCCTGTGTCTCGAGTTCTAGCCCCCGATAGGCAGGACACAGCCTAGGGCTCGTGCTGCGTATCCAGGTCAAAAATCATGACACAAACGGACACAAAACACCATACAACCTTCAAAAATATTCATACACTCATGTAGATCTACAAATCTATGCAATTAGTTTTCAAAAATACAAAAATAATTTCATAAGTGGCATTTCTACAAACACCTATGCACCTATCATGATACGTGTCCGATACGGATACGAAATGGACACAAATTGTGCCCAAATTTCGGGGACAGCTAGGAAACCCTAAAACCTAACCTTTTATGCAAAGAAATCAGGAAAAACTATGAGTTTAGATAATTTACCTATTGAGTATCAAAACTCAAGAAAAGCTTCAAAGAGAAGATTCCAAATGGCAACTCCAAATCTCCAAATGGCATGCAAACTGAGGTGCTCCTCCAAAATCAGTATATAAACATAAATTAGATCCTATTACAAAAGACTAGGATTAAAAAGGAGCTAAAATGAATTAATTAGGAATTTTGAGCATAGGAGAAATTACCTCTCCTCCAAAATTAGGGCAAACCTAAAAAGAGGCAAGAACACTCTTAAGAGACTACTTATAGGCAAGGAAAACCTAATAGTGGCTGCCATGGTTGGGTTAGGATTGGTCTTGGGCTTAATTCATGGGCCTAAGGCTTAAACACTAGACTTAAAATTGGTAAGTCATAAGTCATTGACTTAAGTCACTAGTCATGGACTAATTCCACCCAAACTAATCCTCCCTACTTTAAAACTAATTTCTAATTACTAAAGTAGGTTAACTAGAGTTAGACTAGGGTCACCAACTAGGGTTAGTTTCTAGGTTAGTCTACAAAGTCTCAACTAGTTAAGACTAACATAACACATAGCAATATTTAATTAATATTAAATTCACACAAATTCTCATAAATCATAATAAATTCAAATAAATCCTAAAATGACCAAAATATCCTCTAGGCTAAAATGTACTAGTTAAATATCCTAATCACATGTCTAGGCTCTAGGTCAACAGTCTCTAAGGTTACACTAGCCAAACACCAAAATCACAAGTCATGATTTAAAATAGTTTTAAATGATTAAAAATCACCAAAAATCATATTATTATTTAAATATCATAATTAAATAAATTAAAATATAAAATTTTAAAATTACCCTCATTTTAGAAACTGGGTGTTACAACAGTTGTGGCATGAATGTGACGGAACTGTCGGATATGACATGATGCCTCGAAAGGTGTTCGGGACCTTCGGGTCGTTCGGTTGGCGAACATTGAGTTGAGGCATGATGCCATTGAACATTGAAATGAAGTATGAAACGTAAGAACATAGAAAGTTAACGAAAAAAATACGAGATGATAAAGTCTGAGTCTCGGACTCAAGACTATGCTTGGTTGTTTGAATAATAAGGGCGTTGCATGGTCGAATGGAATGGACGAGAGATAAAAATATGATTATCTTCTGTGCACGGGTGTTCCTTCGAACGGTTAAATACCGGAGCACCCCGGAACCGTTTGGCCTAGGAGGGAATGATATCTTTGATAGGCGCACATCCTCAAGACGAGTAGCACTCGCTTATAGATGGAGAAAAGCCGCAAATGTTGGTATACAGCGGTAACGTTTCGGTTGTTGGGATCGCAACCCACCCGTTAAACGCGGGCTACCCAACCAAATTCGAGAAAAGAAGGAGAGAAAAGAAAGTAAGGAACTTCTTTAGTCCATTCCGGCGCGGATACGCCAAGACCTTCATATAGCTAAGGAACGATGGGTTGAAAGTGTAGGCACGTATGTGTCCTGCATACATAGATCCTGCTTAGAGATGCACATATAACATGACAGAGAAGAAATGAGGCGTATTCACCTTGCGTCGGTGCAAGGGCGATTGTGTCGACTTGGTAAGAAGTCGCGCCACGAATCAAATACGAGATTGCTTGTCTGCTTGCCTATTTCAATTCGAATAACATGCTTGCCATGCTAACATGCTTTACGCTTTCGAATATGCCATGAAATTGACCCTAAGGAGAATATAGCAAGATCATAAGCTAAGTTGTATGATTCAACATAAATACTACAATGTCGGTTTGGAAAGAAGATCTTTGCATCAGTGCATGCGAGGATGAACATACTGATCCCCCCCAGCTTTCATGCAGGGTGCAGGGAATGGATGGCTCTCGGCGAAGCTTCGCTTGAACGCGTTCAGGCTTGGAATGCCGAAGTGTATTGAAGTGTGCAATCGCATTGACGCTCGAACTTGCAACATGATTGATACGGCCGAGATATAGAAGGCATGATGTATGGAATGGTGAAATCCTTTGTGGGCAAGAGAGAACCTGAGTATTGTAGCCAAATCTGGCATATATTGTTAGGCTATTGAAAGCCTTTGTAATCTCAGTTTCGAATATCAATAAAGAGAATTGTTTCGTATACTCTGTTTTCCTTCGTTGTTAATATCGAATCAAAAGATAACCATTTTAGAACTTGTCATCTTGTCTTGCACGAGCGCAACTCCAGGCTCGTACGGCATCATGTCCCCTGCGAGAACGATGATTCGGGTGATTCTGGGTCGGGGCGTGACAAAGCGTACATCGAATGTACGATGTGTCAAGGTGTGCGTATGTGCACGGGACTCATAATCGATGGCTTCGTTACGAAGATGACAGTTGTGGCACAAATGTTGTGACGAAACTGTCAAATGGGGGTATCGTGCCAATAGAATAGAGATAGGCAAACTTGTTTGGTTGTATGAAACTTAGGCACGTATTGCATGGTCAATGGACTCCGATGGCCCATTTACGGGCGCAGGCTTCCCTCGAACATAGGATCGCCTGGACACCGGAACCGTTCGACCGCGGAAGGAATTAAGGAGTATTCGTGGTGTACTTCATTCAGACGGGTTGCGCCCTCCTATTTATGTGATAAGCCACAATACTAGTAAGTTTGGGATCCTTTGGATATTGGATTAGCAATACGTGCCAAAGCGACCACCGGCTTACACGTTAAGATACCAGTCCATTACGGCGCGGAACGTCGTGACCTTCATATAGATAGGGCCGGTGAACTTGAGATTAGATTTGGGTGCAGGCGCAGGTCCTGTCACCCCTATGATTATTCTGGAAATGTTGGTTGCTTGCGTGAATTTTGTTGGTTTGTAGGCTTGGCAATTTGAGACGGAGATGGGCACGATCACTATGCTTATGTTCATATTATGTCTAACTGTATCTATTGGAGGGACACGGTATTGGACACATTTATGATTCATTTGCTATCGATAACTGTTTTACTGCTTTGAATTTTGCCATAAAATTGATCCTAAGACAATAATAGAAAGATCACCAAATAAAGATGCATGCTTCACTAAATTTACTTATTGTTGGTTTGGGTATGAGTGTGTCTTGATCAGTACAACGATGATGAAAGTACTAATCCTCCACTCGTTTGCTCACAGGTTCAGGATATGTTCGGCTCGGTGCGAGGCTTGGCTTGGACGTGCCGAGGCATGGAGTCCTTAGCGTTTCGAGGCAAGCTACCGCTTTGGCGTTCGATCTTGTAACTTGGAGATGTTCGTGGAAGACTACTTGTTGGCTATAAAGAGACATAATACATGGAACAATGTAATCCTTTGTGAGCTAGAGAGATCATGAGTATTGTAAACTAATTGGCATATTTATGAGTTGGGCTATTCAGCGGCTTTGTAACCTTCAGTTCAATTATCAATAAAAGAGATTCTTATTATATACTATATTTATTTTTGCTGTGAATGTTAACAATTTAAGATAAACACTAAGTGAACCTGTTATCTTGCCTTGTACGAGAGCAACTTCAGGCTCATACGGCATCACGTCCCAACGATGACGATGGTTCGGGTAAAATCTAGCGAGGACGAGCGATTTTTCGGGTCGGGGCGTGACAAGTTGATATCAGAGTGGTTCCATCCTTTGGACCGTGAACGGATCTCTTTGAGCCTTAGTTGTTTCGCTATCGAAATCAGTTGACCCTAAATTTGTTTTTGTAACCACATGGCTCATGGATCTACTCGGTGCTACATTAGATATTCCATATAATAAGTCGATATTATGTTGCGTACGTTTGTGACAAGTATGTCGTGACTATCACGCTATCTTCGAGTGCCATCGGAGAATGTTGGTTGCACAAAGTGCAACAAGTTACGAAATGTTGGTTGCTTGAAGTGCAACAAGTTGCGAATCGTTGGTTGCACGAATTGCAACGAATATGGAGATGTTGGTTGCACGAAGTGCAATACAATACGTATTGTTGGTTGCATGAAGTGCGAAGAGTTAAGTGATGTTGGTTACACGAAGTGCAACAAGTCGTGAGCCGTTCGTTGCATCAGTGCAACGAGTCGATATATGGGATGATACATGTTATATGGCCAGGTGAATGGATAATGAATGTGTTGAATGGAATTGAGTAATAACTTTGAGTATCAAGAATAAATCGTTGTACAAGTTGCAACGAGTGAGATTGAGAAATAGCGGATGCGATAGTAGCAAGTCGAGTTGGTCGTTAAGTCGAGCTCGACTAGGCGAATATGTAAGTCGGCCGAGTTATGTCGAGCTTCGAAGTAGGCGAACAGGTATGTTGGCCGAATGTTGAATAGAGCTTTGAATAAGCGAATGTTGCATGTGTGATCGACATGATCACCAAGGCACGGTTAGCTCAAAAATGAATGCCGAACTTGAGTGAACGATAGTCCATGTTGGCCAAGTTGTTGTACCCAACTCGAGTAAGCGAATGCTAGAGCTGGGATCAGAAAAGATTGCCACGAGATAGTTAATTTGAACTAGATGTCGGACCTATGCAGAGTGTAATATCGAGTAGTAACTCGATTTCGGGTGGTATATGCGATACCACTTGTGTGATCAGTACAGCGATGCATTGTATCGATAAAGATAGGCTCAATTTCTGAGTGGTATATGCATACCACTTGGGGATAGCTATGTCAAGCCGTTTGGTGACTTGCAATAGATTGTGTCATGACAATTTAGTCGGTAACGATAAGTTTGCCCTCAATGGACAGAATAGTGTCGAGACTCGAGTGGGAATAACTTGATATAAGTCGATGCAAGTATGCTTCGATGAATTGAGTTGAACTATCAGGCGTGGACTCGCATCATTGGATGATAAGTCGAATGGGAATTCGTTGAGTGTAAACCGAACGATAGGCTGAGAATAGCGAAGGAATTTTGCGTTGAGAAAATAATTGACTCAGTCAAATTCGAGTTGAGCAAGTGCGAGGACTTGTTCGAAACGAGTTGAATAGTTACGAAGAAATCATGCAAACGAATTTGAGTTAACGCGAAGAGTCGGTAGCACAATTTGGAAGTGAGATTTAGGAATATGAGAATGGATATAAGGAATTGGAAATCATGTCGTTCAATGATGATAATTAGCTACAACGGGATGGATCTTGATGCGTATGAGACTTGATTCGTATTCTAGTTCGGATAATAACAGTAATTGCAATGAATTGGGGTTTACGAGAAAGAATGATGTTCTGGTTATGCACATCGACGATGGTATTGAGGCTTATCAAATATGATATGCGATAACTTAGAAATACTCTGATCAATGAACAAAAATTATGTTGAGCATTGTTGTTGGATGAATAAGATGGAAGTTAAGTTGATGTCAGTTCGGATGATAACGGTATACAAAGAATCTGAGAAGGGATGGATATATTACTTGGATGAAAATGAAAGTTCTTAATTGCTTCTTTGATAACCGCAACGTTGACGTTCTTGTCTTGTGCGAGCGCAACTCTAGTCTCGCACATGCATCATGCCGGATTAGGGCGTTCATTCCTTATGAGCACTAGTATGGTAATTCATGTCCAGCAAAAATGGTCGAACTTACAAGGCGTGGCAAATTGATTTTACCTTTGATTTGATGCGAAGGTGAATTTGAGGATTGTTAAGATGAGCATTGAGTGTGTCGAATATTGACCGTGAGTAGATAGACTCGTATCGAGACGAACGAATATTGCTTGGTTAGCGATATTGTTAATGGTAGTGCATGAGTGATTCGAGTAGTAACGACGCATTAGTTGCACGGGTGGACAGATAAATTTTGGATTGATAAACTGTCGGACTAGGTAAAGTCCTATAGGAATTGTCGAAAATTGATTTGGCTCCAAGATAGAATATAGCATGGTTCGTAGTAACTGTCACTCGTTGATGATCTTTAATTATCGAACGTAGCTTCGGGGCAGCTGACCCTATAAGACTTGACTGTCAAATCAAAGTAAATGTCGGAGACCGTAGGACGACCCTAAGGAATTCGCATAAGAAATTGCATCGAGGATGAATGATGATGTAGTGCATGTTGAGGATAAGTCTAAGTGATTGAGTATCGTCTTTCGGAAGTTAGCGAGTAGCCTTTGACTAGATCGATTTTGTCAGAGAATTACTGATCGATCGAATGAGTACGTAATTAGACTTGGTTAGTCGATGATCGAATAGATGTTGATGAACGGACTTAGCATAGCAACGCGGGTGGACGATGGTAAGGAATCGTGCTATGTACGAGAGCAAGGAATAGGGGAACGACCCAAGGAATTGTATCGTAGATCAAAATTGCGTAACGATAAGGCTATGTGTACTGAACACATAATCAAGATTAGTGAGACGAACAAGTCGAGATTGGGTAAGGAAATTGCATTGGTAATTTCGTACTCGATAAGTGGACATAGCGTGAGACATATCGTAAGAGACCTTGTGTCGAAGTGATTATTGCCTTTAAGCATCGGAGATGCAAGTTGACCTCTTGGGTCATGAAATTTAAGCATGGTGTCTGGACAAGTTGCATAGCGGGGGTAGCCCATATGCGATATGGATAGTTTTGAGAACGTAAAAATTTACGAGTTGCGAAACGATATGGTCATGACGAGACTTGGGCATGTTGAACTTAGTTCATGCCATTAAGACGGGACCTTAGGATTTGTTGCGATCGGATGCGCGATGGCTTGATGCGACGCATAGAATTGACGGTCCATACGAAACCTACGAAATAAAAAATGTGATTTTTGAATCGCATCGTGTGCTGTGACTTTTGTTGGATGATCACATATGCATCGAATATGCATATGCAATAGAATTGCGAGAACAAACACTAGAGACTAAGTCCGATCGAAAGTACGAGATGGCAAGTAAGTGAGGATAGGAAGTTACCTATTAGCTTTGTCCCATTATCCTACAACTAAGCTTGGCTGAAATACATATATTGGTGGGATGCCTAAAATATGTGTGCGATTCAAACTAAGTTGTATGATTCAGACGATAGTGGCATGAGATCGTAAAACGATATAGAGAAACACTTGGAATAAGTGTTGGTTTCGGTTCAAGGATGAACCTTGTTTTGATTGATATACTATGTAATGCCCCGCTCCGCACAGTGCATTACGATGAGGCGTTGACTCGAAGAGTTGCGTTCACCCGATGCGAATCGATGCAAGAGTTACGTTGGCCCGAAAGAAGCTTTGAGTCAATTTGAATCTATAAATCGAAGCGATGCAAAGCATAAGCCCGATTTGAAGAAATATTGACTTTAGTTGATTTCGTGTGCAGGCTACGTTTTTACACTGGATTATAAAAGGTCAATATTTTACCTTATTTGCAATGGTGTCCGCAAAACCAAATCGTCGCCTTACAATAGATTAGGGCATGGGCACGGTAGGCCAAATCGGTCGAGGTTCAACGAAACATGAAGTGTTCGAATGGCTAAGTCAAAAGAGTTAGCCGTACAACAAAGTTATGGAATCGAGCCGCATCAGCTCGACGAAACGACAAGGCGTATCGGCTTAAGGCGGGCGAATTCTTGACCCTTCTCCCTACTCTTTCATGCTTAATAAAATGTATCCTTGTATGCGTATGCTACTATCGAGTTAACGAGCATGGCTCAAATCGAGTAAAGGTCTTAGTGTGTGTCGACGATTAAGATAGAACATTGAATAATTGAGGCGACGTGCATCAAGTGTACGAGTCGCGATAGGATATTGATGCTAAAATATTGAAAGACAATATTGAGATGTGCATTAAGTGCACGACTCGGAAGAACATTGAACACCATGGCATAGAACATGGAAATAAGAAATCAAAGCGTGCATCGAATGCAAGACTCGAAGGAAGGAGGATATGTAGCATCCACTACCAAAATTTCTATTTTGATTAGTGATTAAGTGGATAAATAACACTAGAAATTTTTGGGATTTGTTTTGTTAATTCTTAGGTAATTTTTATTATATTATTATTATTATTATTATTTTGAAAGACTTTTAGATTTTGTGAGGGTACACGAGCTTATGTTAGAGGCCAGATAGTTTACTAAGGTTCTAGAAGGTCAAATATATTTTCTATAAATTTTTGGTAATTTTTTGGAACTTTTAGATAATTAAATATAGGAAAAATCTATTTTCTAGGACTTCTAGAATTTACTGTGCAAGCCTATGAGCAAATATTGACCCCAAATATTTTTATAGGGTTCATTATGTTATTTTATATTTTCTAGAATTTTCCCATAATTTTCTAAGTATTTTTAGTATTTATTATAATTTTCTGTAAGTAAAACTTCTTTAAAACTGTTTTCTGAAAATTAAAATCTTATTTCCTTAATTAATTACCCAGTCAGCAAACAACCCGGCCCACCTGCCATTCTCCGCAGGGTTGGAGAGTGGGACCGTCCGTCAGTGACTCAGATCCTTGGGTGCGCGCTAGAATCGGTCTCCGAGTCGGAGTTGGAGTCGAGTCGCTCCGATTTGGAGTCGGACTCGGGTTGAGCCGAGCCGGCATCATCCTCAACCGCTCAATCAGAATAGGCCCAAAACTGAGCCGCAGCTCGCTGCCCTTTCTCTCTCAATATATATAGTATATTATAACCTAATTATTATTTCCAGCAGCATTATAAGAAATTCAGGAGAGAGAGTGGGGTTTGATCTAGGGAACCTTCAACTTCTCGAAGTGATTACTGCCAAAACAGAAGAGCTTTTCATGCGACATTTTTTTATTAGAAGTGTATTGAGGTATATTTCCTGCGTATCTAATTTATTTTCATAATTTTTGAACCTGAATTTCTGAAAAATTCGTAGAGTGCTAATTGTCCGAAATTTAACACGTTTTGGTGTTTTCGAGATTCCGGGAGAACCAGGAATCCAAATCATGAACCGTTTAAAGTTTCAAAAAGCTAACACAGAGCTCTACGACATATATTTTTTCAGAAATTAATTAGTTCATCCAGTATTTTTATTAATTCGTAGAGTTTAGTTTTGTCAATAAGTCATCGATTTGGTCATGGATAGCCATAACGGCGATCTTTTGACCAAAGCGGGATTTTGTGGCACTGTCAATTCTAGTGCACTCGTGGCACTAAAATCTACTAGGGTGCAAACTCAAGTAGTAGAGTTTGTGTCGTTTGACTATTTAGTCATCGATGTACCTCGATTTGCGTGCCACGGGTTCCGAATTGGAAACCGTGATCTTCCTTGGCTAAAAATTAGTGTTTAATCTTATTTCTAAAATTATATTGGAATAAATTAGGTTTTTAGATAATTTATTCCAGAATTAAATATAAATTATGATAAACCATTAGCCACTTTCTAGGATTTTTAGAGTGGCATTTTCATAATCTAACTTGTGATTATTTATGTGACGGGGTAGATCGATCTACTACGTTTGAGTTGTGACTTCATCATTTAGCGGAGCAAGAAAAGTATCACTATGACATATGTTGTCTTTATTTTATGCTGCATGTTATTCTTTTCCTTAAATTGATAGTCTTATCTTTTATACCATTGGTGCACGAGAGTTATACTTGTTACCATAACCATACATGTTCACTTAATATTTTTGTTTAATGTTCTATCTTCAATGTTCAATGTTTAAAGTTAAAGTTAATGTTAAAGTGATCATGTTTACCTTTGAGAGAGTCGGGAGGGGGAATACAACTAGTATGCATGTGGTCTACACAATGTACAATTTTTCTCTAATGTCAATGTTGATAGCAGTTATTGCACCTCACATACCGACTACCGGATGTCATAACCCATCCACATACAGAACCCTTGTATTCTAAAACACACCGTACACGTAATTTATTTCGTGTTGACATTTTGCCCAGAGATTTGTCTTATATTCATCGTTCTCTTGTATTGTCTTCGTGTCTTAATTATACGTTCAACTGTTCCATGTCATAATTGTACTCTTGAACTGTTTCCCAAGATATAATGGTCTCTGTTGTATCATATCATATTCATCTTTTCCTTATTACTATTTTGCGTGCTTGTATTTTATATTGTGTAGCGTAGTGTTATGGTGATCTTGCTCCAATCATGACTGGATAACTGTTTTTTAGCTTTAGACGACGTAGTTTGCCCCAAGGTTTATGGTGCATATCTTGGTGACACTGATGTTACCAATGTGCCGGTTACTTCTACTGATTCAGAGTAACATATTTCCTTCTTATGCTTTTTCGTGTTATTCTTAGCTAGTGAGCTTAGCGAACTTAGTTTCAGTAGTTTTATATTTATTTTAGCGGGTTTGTTCCCGAGACTAACTGAGTTATAGTGGATCTTTCTTTAAATTATTTATTGAGACTTGAGTTTAATCTTTTGTCATAACTTAGTTATGGATGATAAATGTGAACTGTATACTTGTATGGATAATGCTTATCATAGACAGTGTACTACCGCCGACACTGCGGCGTAGGCTGGGCTTGGACACGTCTCGTATCCAAAAAGTGGGTACGGGTCGTGACAAGTTTTTATGGTGGCCCATGCAGGTCAGGTTTTGCATAAGGTTGCGAACTCATTGTTAGTATTTCAACTTAGTTGTACTAGCTGTGAGCCTGCGAATATAATTGAAGATAGGATTTAGAATAACTTTTAGGAGAGGTTCACATTATCCACAAATAGGATTATTCTTTTAAAGATCTCTTTCGCATGCCTTGATACGTTCTTGATCTCTATCATGACTTCAATTACTCCTTGATTTGCATCCTGATTGAATCTTCCTACCGTCTAACGATTTTCCTTATTTGCAGCCAATGGATTCTCAAGACAGGAACACTGCTTTCATGAACGCCCCATCAACTGCAGGCGGATCTTCTACAGACGGGATCCCACCGACACATGGAGGCCAGTTTACTTATCTGGGAGAGACGTCACAGCCGCAGACCTCGAGATTTTGCCAAGACGACATTCTACCACCTTTACAATTCCCTCCACAGACTCCACCACCAGCACCTGTTCTGCCTCCAGCACTCGTACTGGATAATGCTACGCTCCTTGGGATCTTCCAGCAGCTTCTCGCTTTCCAGATAGAGCAGGCTAACATCTTTCGCGATACCTTGAGGGAGGCTCTTCAAACTAGAGCTGCTCCCCGACCGCGCCCTGGAACTTCCAAGAATTTCATAGATCTTAGGCCCAGAAAATTCAAGGGGACGGAAGGGATTCTCTACGCGGACGAGTGGTTAGAGAACGTGGATCGATGTCTTCGGATGGCTCGAGTTCCTGAAGACCTGAAGATTGAATCAGCCAGCATGCAGCTTTACGACATCGCCCATACATGGTATAGAGATGAGCCCCGGTTTATCGCCCAGGCGTGACTTGGGAGGAGTTCAAGGAGCTGTTCAAGAAAAAAGTTCTATCCTGACGTAGCTAGAGAGGAGTTGGAGAGCGAGTTCGACAGCCTAGAGCAGGGAAATCTCACCATCGACGAGTATACCACGGAGTTTTCCTGCCTCAGCCATTTTGTGTCACGCCCCAATTCCGTAGAATTGATAGTCGTCCCCCGGGTATGATGTCGTACGAACCTAAGTTGCGATCGCACAAGGCATAGTCATAAGGTTATCCGAAACACAAGATCAAGTTAGAGTATACAGAGAAATTGATTGACACATTTGAAATAGAAGTAAACTTTTCATTGATAATAAAACTTCATTTACATTGACTCCATTACAATCATTGCCGCGTGGGCTACAACATGACTCGACTTACAAAACGAACGCTGATGAGATAGTCGTTCCATACATTACATCCCTTTTTACAAGCAAAAACTATTACGCTTTCCACCTGCTATCGAAGGAAGTTGAGTCGCCATTTGTCTTCTTTTGTACTGAGTGTGGAGTCTTCAAAAGGATTCGGGAACAAGCCTTCAACATGCGGACGAGACTTCAAAAGAGTTCACGTCGCCTTGAGCTTTAAGTGGCACGCCCTTCGTGGTTCGGGGTACCTATGTGGAGAGCGAGGATCAGTATATTATACTTTATACTGGTGCGTGGCTATTTAAGTTCGAAGATCTCATTTGGTTGAAGAGTTTATATGACTTAGTTCATGAATGTTTCTAGCCATCCTAACAAATTTCAAACAAGCATATGACAACATAATGTGAAATACGATAAAACTTACCCATGGCGGACCGTGACGCGCCTTATGATACTTACTGTAGGGTGTGAAAATTATGACACGCTGACATAAGACTCAGTCCAAGTCATACGCTCAAAGCCATACGCTCAGTCCAAGTCATACGCTCAAGGCCATACGCTCAGTCAAAGCCATACGCTCAAGGCCATACGCTCAGCCAAGGCCATACGCTCATCTAAAGGCCGTACGCTCAGTGAATATTTTAATATTTCTTGAGATGACAGCACAGCATGTATTTAATGAAGGATGAATCTGACACTTCGTCTTTCGTGCAAAGACAGCTGCCCTATGAAGATTAGCCGTCGTATAGGTTTTCGAGAAAGGATTTTATCTCTTACGAGGACAGCTCAGCAGCCATCATAAATAAAAAGCCATCATTACTGTCATTTCTGACAGTCTGTCAGCCATCATATCTGCAGCACGACGCTCAAGAAATATTTGTCAGTATTTGAAGATATGGCGTGTTTGAGAAGATTGAGAACAGCCACGTGTCTACTCCCTCAATCCACACGGCTTCTTCCCTACCAAGTGAGCGTATGGACCCCATATAACTCCTTGCTAAGTGAGCGTATGGACCCCATACAACTCCTTGCTAAGTGAGCGTATGGACTCCATACGACTCCTTCCCAATTAAGTGAGCGTATGGATCTCATACGACTCTTTCCCAATTAAGTGAGCGTATGGATCTCATACGACTCCTTCCCAATTAAGTGAGCGTATGGATCTCATACGACTCCTTCCCAATTAAGTGAGCGTATGGATCTCATACGACTCCTTCCAACTAAGTGAGCGTATGGACCCCATACGACTCCTTTCCAGCCAAGTAAGCGTATGGACTCCATACGACTCCTTCCCAATCAAGTGAGCGTATCAGCTTTATATGATCCAAGTCAGCGTATGCAAGACATGTGCCTTCAAAAGCTAGCGTATGACTCTTCTTCAAAGATAGCGTATCACAGCAAAGGCATCCAGGATGACTTTTAATGTACAGTCAACACACGTTCTCACGTGTCCTGTACTCAGTTACTCAGTTATTCAGAAGTTATGCAACGTGGCATCCATGCCACCAATCTCTCCTAGATATATTCTACTACTCTCAATCGCACTCCAAAGTGTCTTCACCAGAATTTGCCACGCGTTCCTGCAGTTATGCACACGTCAAGTAACTGACTGAGCGTATGCTTCAGAACAGTTATCCAGAACTCTATAAAAAAGAGTTTCTTCATCTTCATCAGACACTACAGTCAATTTCAGAGAGAACAGAGAGATTGCCCTGTTGCTGTCCAAGTTCTTCGAAGTTCGAGTTTTCTTCATCGTATCGTCCAAGGGATAAAGTAATCGTCTTCTAGATTAGATTCCTACAGTTGTAATTTTCTCAGATACAAAATAAATAAAGTAAATTTATTTATGGAAAACAAATTGGCGACTCTGCTGAGGAAAGCTGTCTCCTCCAACGAGATAGCAACAACTCAATGCGATACTTCGTCGATCGGCTCGACGAAGAAGACGATGGTCGTACAATTCGACCAATCTGCTTACGAAGAAATGCTCAAGGCGAAGGAGGGCCGAACTGCTTCCTCCGCTCTTCCTGCTGCTAAGAAGAAGGGACGCTCTGTCTATGTTCCTAAGTCTTCTTCAACAGCCCGAGACGTTTCTGTCACTTCTCACACTGACAAGAACACGTCTTCAACTTCAACGAAGCACACTTCGGCTTCTCTGAACACGGCAACAGTGGCTTCTCCTAGTCACGCTGACAAAGTGGGTTCTTTAACCAAGTCAGCGTGTCCAAAGAAAACCATCTCTGGACTTGTCAAAGTCTCTCCTTCCTCTACTCTTACGACAGCAGTCGGCTCTTTAGCCATTGATGACTCTGTGCGTATGGCAGTCAAAGGGCAGCGTACGGCAAAGGCAGCGTACGTTAAGCCAAAGCCAGCGTATGCTAATAAAAAGGCAGCGTATGACCAGAAGTCCAAACTGAAGTCAGCGTATGCTAACAGATACAGTTCTTTGACTGTTTCTCAAAGTCAGGTTGGGGGTTCTCTTCCACAGAACATACAAATGATTCTCCCTCAACTTGCACATCTTGTGCCAACCAAGGAGAAAGACTCTTTAGTCAACTCCTCTACTCCTAAGGTCTTTATCTCTAGAGTTAATTTGACTAGTACTCTTACTAGATCAAACAAAGGAAAACGCCTTTTGGCTACTTCCTCTAAAGATGGATTATTACCGACTCCTAGTCGTAATAATACCCATCTTCCTTCTCTCAAAATTTCTCGATCTGAGAAAGACAAATTACAAGTATCCAAGACTGATACCAAAGTCAGATCTCCTACGGATCTTCGTAACAAGCTTCATCAGAATCGTCTCGGTTCTACTGAGACAAG
Source organism: Iris pallida (assembly GCA_029216955.1). NCBI lineage: Eukaryota > Viridiplantae > Streptophyta > Magnoliopsida > Asparagales > Iridaceae > Iris > Iris pallida. Next base: position 3,864,741 of record JANAVB010006596.1, on the reverse strand, counting down.
TATATTAGACCCTGATGCAGAATATGCCAAAAACTATGTGGCTCAAATTAATCAGTCTTTATACACTCAAGAACCGAGAAGACAGAAGAACAAAAGACAAGTTTCTACACAGAAACTATCTTCAAGTACTTCCCAATCTGTTCCTACAGATCTCCGGGAGTATTTGCAAAATAAACGGAGAATCGACACTCCATCAGGCTATAATATTGCTCATATTTGCCATGAAAAGCATAGTTGCAACTTTCAACCTCGAGTTGTGATTCAATGTTGTTGTTCACCAAAAAGACGATCTATTTTCGAACGGATTCAATATGAACCAATATTGGATGAAGATGAACCTCTTTATGCTTCTGTCAACATGACCTCCAGAAATATTGGGGGTAGCATACGATCTGATGCTATATCAGATTCTGAAGATGGTGTTTATCTCGGCACCCGATCCAGGACCGGAGCCTTGGCCAGAGTCTCTTCTTCTTCTCATCCAAGTGGTAATCCGGAGATCACAGAGGACTTCCTTGGAGAATCCAATTTTCCAGTATTAATTCCCATAAATAGGGGAAAGATACTGACTCACACAGCGATGATTCAGAACAGACTGTTTCATCGTCTATTCCTCGAATGGTTACTACTTACATGGTGGATGGCAATCATGAACCTTCAACTAGCACCGAAGCTCATGAACAAAGGATTTCTTCCTTAGAACAACAGTTGCGAGCTATGGCAGATACATTGAATGCTATGCACACTCTTATGCAAGCTCAGCATCAAACTCAGCAAGTCCAACAGACAGCCCCTCCAGTTGTATTAAATACTCCTGTTATTCCAAACCCGGAACCCTCTACTATTCCGGGAGTACAATCTAATGTTCCTGTACAACCCACTCCAAGTCAATCTGGAGCTGGGGGTGGTACATATGCTGCAGTCCCTCCTCCCAATTACACTCAACAAGTTACAACTCCCCAATCTTCTGGAATTGTTACTGAAGAGTTAAGGAATCTCCGAACTCAATTTGAGGCATTCAAACAGAAGGATGGTTTACAAAGGTTAGGTATCAAGCAACCTTACCCGATAGAATGGAAGCAAGTATCATATCCTCCTAAATACAAGCCTCCGACTATCTCTTTCTTTGATGGGACTACCTCCCCAAGTCAGTTCATTAATCACTTTTAGGTAATGACTGATCAACTGCAACCAAGTGACGTCCTCCTTACTCGGGTGTTTGTTGGGTGTCTCAAAGGAACGGCTTATGAATGGTATAGAAGTCTTCCTGATGGGTGCATTACCTCATTTACCGGTTTCAAGCAAATGTTTCTTGAACGGTTCTATAAAGGGCTCAATGACAAGACCATGTCAGCCCTCATAAGAATTAAACAGAAAAATAATGAAACCACCGAGGACTTCATTGAAAGATTCAGAAGAGAAGCCCTCAAAATGCCTCTCGGAACTCCCGATGCTGTTACTATTGACACTTGCAAGTCGAATCTCTTACCAATCATCAGCATGTGGACAGGGTCCACTCAGTTCCAAGATTAGCCTTTTTTCATCGTCAGTGCCAAGGCTGCTGAAGTCAGTGCTGAGACCTTCAAGGGTCTGGGGGTACAAATGGCTCCCAAGGAATCAAATCAGAGTGCTAGCAATAGTACTCGACCCAACAATCGCAAAGGGAAAGAACCAAAGCAGTAGTCAAGAGGTAAAGGCTACCCAAGCTACTCCAGCTCCAACAAATCAACAACAGAGACCTCCTCGGCCGAAGGAAGAATATTTTTTCGACGATGACGATGTTCAGGATATCTTTGAATGCTTGCTCAAAGGTAACAAGATTCAATTGCCAGAAATCAAAAAGCCTGATGAAGCCAATAAGACAGATCATCCAAAATACTGTCCATATCATAGAATGCTGGGTCATACAATCCGGTCTTGCTATGTATTAAAAGGAAAGATCCAAGAGATGATTAAATCAGGAGCTGTGACACTGACACCCAAAGACAAGACAGTCACAGCAAATGTAATTTTAATGCAGTTTGGTGACTTCCCTCCTTTAATGGTGGAAAGTGGGATTGTTCCTATCCCCAAAGCAACTCTCGAAGTTGTAAACATCCCACCAGCACAGAATGAAGGACTTGTTCCTGGCACAACTAAGAAGGGAGAGATCATGTGGATCCACCCGGATTTAATGACGGAGTTTGAGACGTCTTCTTCTTCTCCTCGGAAGACTCCCTCATCTAAAAAGAAGCTCGGGAAGACTAAGTCATGCAATGTGACTTCTAGTTTCACACCCGATTTTTATCTAACCTCTACTTTCATCTTGGCAGGAAATTCACTCCCTACAGAGATAAAATCTGTACCTCAATCTGAAGATAGGTACAAGCCTGCATTTCATCTATACAGTTCATAATCTCGTGAATTAATGGCAAAGATGGGTTATAATTTTGCCACTGCTCCTGGTTTGAACTCAGGCAAAGGACTCCGAGCACCTTTAGCCATCACTATGAGGCATAATCAATCTCGTGTTGGCCTTGGTTTCTGGAATGAAGCTCTCATCAAGCATAAAAGAACCAAGAGCAAGATAAAGAATTGCAACATGGTTTCCATAGACCCTGAACCGGAATCTGAAGTCGAAGTTCATGCTGGAACTCGGTCAGAAAAAATATATCTGAAAGATTATGCTGACGTTCCTGAAGAAACTTCTGATGTCCTCCCGGTTACTGCTCCAACACCAGTCTCTACTGAAGAGCCTTCAAATGATCCTGTTGAAACAGTTCCTTCTAAGCCAACAGCAGCTGACAAAGGCAAACAACAAGTCCGCTTCGACAAACCATTGAAGAAGTCATCTCCTACAGGACTTGAAAAGCCTTATAATTTTGATATATTGGCTCAACTAGCCAATACACCAGCTAAATTATCAATCTTCGAGCTCTTACGCCTCTCTAAAGAGACTCGAGAAACTCTGAGTGAAGCACTGCTGTAAGCAGAAACCTGCCTAACTCTCCTCAAGAAGTTAGAAACAGAACCTGTTTCTCATTGCCATAATATATTGGAATTTATTCCAAACATTACCTTTACGTAGGACGATATGCTGCTAGAGGATAATCGACATGACCGTCCTTTATATCATACAGGATATATCGATTCTATGAAGGTTGATCGTCTACTGATTATCCAGGATCCGCTCTCAGTATTATGCCAAAAGCTATGCTAGATGCACTGAAGATACCTGTGCATAGTCTTTCCAGCACTATCACTACCATCTTGGGATTCAATCAGGGAAAAAGTGAGCCTTTAGGCAAGATTCGCCTCAAATTTCAAATAGGCGATCTTCGTACCAAAGTCACTTTTTACATCATCGACAATCATGGTTGCTCATATAATGCTTTATTGGGGAGACCATTCTTGCATGAACATAATATCGTTCCTTCGACTCTTCATCAGTGCTTCAAATATGTTGATGATAATGGAGAAGTTCAAAAAGAGGTTGCAGATCTCTATCCATTCAAAGGGGTCGAAGCTTACTTCAATGATGCTCGCATGTACAAAGATGAATACTCAAAAGTCTTACAAGCTATGGATAATGATGATGGGATATCAAAAGTCGATACTTTTGTTATTCCTGTAAAAGGGCGTATCACTCCTCCGCAGTCTGTTAAATCATCTGAAGAAGGCTCATTGATAATTCCTGTCAGTGGACGTACTACTTCATCATCTGCCCAGGCTCTACAAAGTTTACTGATAATTCCTGTCAGTGGACGTACTACTATATCATCTTCCCAGGCTCCCCAAAGTTTGCTGATAATTCCCGTCAGTGGACGTACCACTCCCCCTCCATCTTCTCAGGCTAGACCAGATACTCTAGTCATTCCAGTCAGCGGACGTACTACTTATCCACGATCCTCTTCAAGGGAGCTCACCTCTTCTGAGCCTTTTGTTATCGATCTTAATCGAAACAAAACTTTTGATCGCTCTTCCTCTCCTCCTTTTGTCATTAATTTGACTAAGTCTGATAAGGCTCAGCCTTCTATTGTAAATACAGTATCTGATATTAATGAAGCATCTCCTTTGCAGTATATTGATGTCTGTAATCATGTACAAAGTTATTTACAATTGCTAGATAGCTTAGAGCCACTAACTATAGGAGTTATTCAAACTCTTCATACAGACGTATCGTTGGAGTCCATACAAAAATCATACTTTGTGGTCCCTACTAGAAAGAAGGGAGAAAATCCAATATTCTTTTATAAAGGACCCCAGAATCCTCCTAACCTGGAAGAAGATGACACAAACGACGATACTGGAAGGTTACAACTGCGTCGCTACAGTCAACAGTCCAAAAATATCATCAAGAATATGGGTTATGACTTCAGGACCAGCCTCAATAATGGAAAAGGAAGAAGAATGCCTGTTCGAATTCCTCCACTAAAATACGGAAGGACAAAATGTGGTTTAGGTTACATTGCTCCTACTTCCTTTATCAACATAGTTCATGAAGATTCAAAATCCGATGAAGATGAACAATCTGAGTCTTCCGATTCCCTCTCTTGGGATTCTGACACGAGTATTGGCGATCTCCATCGCTCTATTCTATCCATCAATATGGTCTCTGTTGATGGCCCGTAAGAAAATGATGAAGATAAGGATGATTTTGAAATATCTCCCGAATCAGAACAATAGGCTCAAAGATTAGATAATCAATAGGAATTCAGGTTCGAGCAGAGAGAACCTCCTACTGAAGATAAACTGATGCAAATTGATGTTGGTGAAGAAGGGTCCCCTAAACCAATATTCATCAGTGAAAGTCTTTCGGAAACAGATAAGCAAGACATGATCAAGCTTATTCATGATTATATCGATGTCTTCGCCTGGAGTTATGAGGATATGCCAGGATTAGATCCAAAGATTGTAAAGCACAAACTTAATATCATGCCAAACGCTAAACCAGTCAAACAACAACAGCGACGATTTCGTCCAGACATTATGGATGCAATTGAAGCTGAAGTCAACAAGCTTATGGCTTCCGAATTTATTCGAGAGGAACAACATCCTGAATGGGTGGCTAACATCGTTCCTGTCCTTAAAAAGACTGGCAAGATTCGAGTCTGTATAGACTTTCGCGACCTCAATGCAGCTTGTCCTAAAGACGAGTTTCCTCTTCCAATTACCGATGTCATGATCGATAACACATGTGGTTTCGAACGGATGTCATTCATGGATGGGTATTCGGGATACAATCAAATCAAAATATTTCCAGATGATGAAAAACACACTTCCTTCAGAACGCCGATCGGTACATACTGTTATACAGTGATGCCGTTTGGTCTCAAGAATGCAGGAGCAACATATCAGCGAGCAATGAGCACTATATTTCGCGAACATCTCCGAAAAATAGTCGAATGCTATGTTGATGATATTGCAGTCAAAAGTCGACAAAAGGATAATCATATCCAAGATTTGAAGACTATCTTTGATTTAATGCGTCAGCATCAACTTAAAATGAACCCTACTAAGTCCTTCTTGGGCGTCTCTAGTGGTAAATTTCTCGGCTTCGTCATTACCGCTAAAGGTATACACGTGGATCCCGAGAAGATCAAAGCCATCCAAGAGATGCGTCCTCCACGCACCTTAAAAGAGCTACGAGGATTTCAAGGAAGAATCGCTTATATCAGGAGATTCATTTCCAACTTATCAGGACGCTGCAGACCATTCAACAAACTTCTGAAGAAAGGTGTATCTTTCGTCTGGAACGAAGAATGTCAAAAAGCATTTGACGATATCAAACAGTATCTCATGAACCCTCCGGTTTTGGTACCTCCCGTTTCGGGAATACCATTCCTTCTATATGTTCGAGCCATGTATCATTCTCTTGGTGCATTACTCGCCCAGAAAAATAAAGATGGCCATGAACAGGCTATTTATTATCTCAGTCGCACAATGACAGGCGCTGAACCGCATTATTCTCCAATCGAGAAAGAATGCCTAGCATTAATGTTTGCTGTTCAGAAGACGCGACATTATATTATTGGTCAAACGATTCACGTCATTTCCAGAGTGAATCCCATCAGGATTATGATGAAGAAACCTGGTATTCTCAACTCCAGACTAGCTAATTGGGAAATCTTGTTAGCTCAATACGATATGCATTATATTCCCCAGAAGTCAGTTAAAGGACAGGCTCTTGCTGATTTTCTGGCAGCTCATGCGGTTCCAGAAGATTCTAAATTATATGATGAGATTCCTGATAAAGTTCTGGATTCAAATCTGGTTTCTGAAGAAATTCCTACCTGGCGTCTATTTTTTGATGGAGCATCTAGAATAGGTCCTAATGGCGATATTGTCGCCGGAGTATGGATTGTTCTCGTATCCCCAGAAGGACTAACTATTCAGAGGGCTTATTCTCTGGATCAATCATGTTTAAACAATGTAGCCGAATACAATGCATTGCTCATCGGTCTTCAACTTGCTAAACATCTAGATATTCAATATTTGGAAGTTTATGGAGACTCCAAGCTTATTGTCAATCAGATCAGAGGATCGTATGAAGTTCGTCATCAGGATTTGATACCTTATCATCGAGCAGCACTTTCTATGGCCTCATCTTTTGAAGGTTTCTTTATTGAACATGTTCGACGAGCCTATAATGCAGAAGCTGATGCTTTGGCTTTTCCCCATAATCCTCATGAAGATTCTCTTAACTTTGATGCTGGATTAAAGTTTGACAAAGTGTCCTCGTCTTCTTCCGATTCTACTATGGAATATGTCTTTTCTAATGAAACAGAAGCCATAACTGAAGACTGGAGACGCCCATTTTTAGACTTTGTATTATATGACATACTTCCCGATAATCCGAGTGAAGCAGCGTCTATTCGGCGTAGATCTCTCAGATTCTATTATAATCATACAACGAAGACACTATATCGTCGGGCCTACGACGGTCTTCTCCTTCGATGCATCGCTGGTGAAGAAGCACAACAGATAATCCGTGAAGCACATGATGGTGTTTGTGGAGCTCATCAGCCAGGTCCTAAACTTCAAGATCGTATCCGACGTATGGGTTATTATTGGCCCACGATGGTGGCTGACGCCATTCATTATGCTCGGAAATGTAAAGCCTGTCAAATTCATGCAGACTTTATCCATCAACCGTCAGAGTTCTTACACCCAACAGCGGCATCATGGCCCTTTGAAGCTTGGGGCATGGACGTCATTGGTCCCATCAACCCACCATCATCAAGAGGACATCGGTTTATTCTAGCAATAACCGTTACTTTTCCAAATGGGCTGAAGCAATCCCGTTATCTGAAGTCAAAACTTCTAGTGTTATCAACTTCGTCAAGCATTATGTCATCTATCGATTTTGTGTTCCTCGGCGTATTATCCATGATAACGGACCGCAGTTCGTCAGTCAGAAATTTACTCGATTCTGTGATGATCATCGGATCAATAATTTAGCTTCTACAGCATATAATCCAGCAGCTAATGGATTGGCAGAAGCTTTCAATAAAACGATCATCAAACTCTTGAAAAAGTTCGTTTCTTCCAATAAACGCAACTGGAGCGAGAAGCTTGGTGAATGTTTATGGGCCTACCGCACCACAGTTCGCAATACGACCGAATGTATGCCTTTCTCTTTAGTATATGGGTGTGAAGCTGTTCTTTCCCTTGAGATCCAGATTCCTTCTCTGAGAATTGCAATCTCCAATGAACTTACAACAGAAAACAATGATCGTCTTCGACTTCAAGAATTGGAAGCTCTAGATAAAAAATGATTGTATGCTCAATAAAATATTGAGCTGTATCAGGCCCGAATCTCAAAAGCTTTTAACTGGAAAGTCAAAGTCAGAGCATATCAGAAGGGAGAACTGGTCCTTACTGTCAGACGTCCTATGACCATGACACATATGAGCAAAGGCAAATTTGACGCGAAATGGGAAGGCCCATTCGTAGTAAACAAAGTCTTCTCTAACGGTGCATACCAGCTTGCCTCTATGGATGGGAAAGTCATGATGATGCCTATCAATGGCAAATTCTTAAAGAAATATTATGTATAATATTTTTATCATTCCCCAACAAATATAAAATTTTTCTCTATAAAAGTTATCTCGATATCGTTATTCCCAGAGGAAACTGATATTCTACCATGTATCATTTTCCCAGAGAATTTGATATTTTGTCTTATTAGATCCCCAGTAGATTTAATAAAGATCTTGTATAGAAAATCATGTCCATATTACCTCTGAATTTTCTATCTCAGTATGTATCATATTTTCTATTCTCTGAAAATGATATCTCGTCTTTTGATTTCCGAGTCCAAAGATCATGGAAAATAGAATCCAAAGATATCTTTATGTCTGAATTCTGTTTTCTCTAATCAGTATTAAACTAAAATTATCTTTGGTTTAATATCATGATAGAGTTACAAAGTTTATTTGTATATTCTATTTTATTGAAATATGTCATGTATTATTTACCTCTGAACATGTTTTCTACAAAAATATCATCCACAGAATTGAAATCAAGCCAAGATATTCATTTCAATCAAAATCAGAACATTGATTACAAATGGGTATCAAAACTTCAATACATGATAAATGTAAAGGATCTATTTAGGAGGAGTAATTATCTCCTGAATACGAACGATTACATTATTTATCTTTTCTTCATGAGCTTTCTTGATTCGCTCTGCTGTTTCAGCTCCAATCATCCGTTGGTCATATTCCACAATAATAGAGCTACGGCGATTGGTCTCTTCAATTTGATTGGTTTGCATCAATTCTCGCTCTTGCTGTAAAACTTGACAGCGTTCAGCTGCAGATTTACGATCAGTAGCAATCTCTGATTGTTCTGTTTCCACGGAGGCAATTTGCTCCTGAAGGCGAGCTAGTTCTTCCCTCAACTTCCTAAGCTCTTCAACTTTTGACGCTTCATCTTTCTCTAGGCGCTCCATATTCTTACGAGTACTTATTATTTCTTCGTCTTTCGCCATTAACTCTTTGGAAGACTAAGCGAGGAATTCTGTCAGAGCAATGTGCTGAGCTTGAGCTTCATTCTCCAATTGAGCAATCTCAGCTGCAGTCAGGGAATTAATATCCTCCCTTTTCATCTCCCAATATTTATGGATGTTTGCTTCTAAATCATTCAGAAGATGTTCAAAAAAGACACATTGGGTCCCATAACCAGCCTGTCTCAAAGCTGAAAGTGGAAAACTAGTCGCCTCTCGAAGACTCGAAAAGGGCATAGTCTCATCCTACATAAGTCGTCTTGAGAATGTATCCAGATACGAATAAATAATATCTGAATACATCCCCATGATCTTTGCTATCCCTGTATCAAAACCGGGAGTCGCTGCAATAGTAGGGGAAGGAGCAGAAGGAGCCTCTATTCTTGGAGCTGAAGTTAGTACTTTTAGAGAACTCGGCAAATGTGAACTCCCCTCACCCACATCAGTTTGAACAAGTGGGGCTTGAGTAGAACTCATAGCCGGTGCAGTTCCTACAGCTGTTGGAATCAAAAAAGCATGATCAAAACCAAAAGACAATAAAGCAGAGACAAGACAAAACTCTGATGAATAAAATATTACCTGGAGCTGGTTCATATTCAGTTTCTTTCGGATCATTCAGCCCGGCTCGTAGTCTGTTCAGAGTACTTTCTGATACGGGATTTATTTCACTGCTTCCCGCCCCAGAAGTACTCGGAACTTGAACTTCTATATGCCTCTCCGGCTCTGGTGTCAACCCTGAGTGTTGACCAATGGTCTTCAGTACATCAATTGGTGTTTTAGACGGTGATTCATCGTCTATCTCCATGTCTTCTTCTCCAGAAGAATGAGACGACGGTTCATAGTCAACTTGTTCGCTCTCTGAAGCTTCAGCAATTGGTTTGAGATAAGTGGCTTCCTTCACTGATTCTCCCGAAATCAGTAAGTCATTAGCTGTTTCAGTCTGATGCTCGGCCTCTACCGCAGGTTGACTAATCTCCTGCGTATCATCGGCTATTGGCGGAATCGATCCTATATCAGAAGGCATAGATGACCCGGCAGGTTCAGGAATATCTTCTTCAACAGGTTCTGCCTTTACAGAAAAATCAAAAGCAGCTTGTTTTTCTGAAGCCAATCGCACAGCACGATCGGTAGGACTCTCTGCATCGAGACAAATTACGGATTTAGTTTTTAAAACTATCACTTTCCTTCCTATTCTTTTTGTGAATGGAACAGTAGGATAATTGTCTTTTGGATCACTACCTGCTTCATCAGTATCTCTGACTCGATTAGAAACAGGAGAAGTCCCTGGAATGGTAATTCCTCCACGATTTCGAGTCTCTGCTCGAGTGACTCTTTTTGGGGCAGGCCCAGCAGCACCTTTGCCCCGCTTCCTCTTCGGGGTATTATCAGAAGATATACTTTCTTCAGCACTCCCGATGGGTACATGTAATCGTTGATGAAGGTCATCAGAGAAGAAAGTTTCTAGAACTTCATCATCAACTTCATCGGTAGCCAAAGGATCTTCTTGATCATGGCAATCTCTAGGCAAGGCTGATTTAGTTGATTTCTTTTCAATATGAATAAAGCTTCTACCTAAGATGCTGAATTTTTCATCAAAGGTATTAGCTGATATATAGAATTTGGCATAAGACGCCAATATTCTAGCTCCTCTCTGATAGGTGACCGAATCTGGCATGGAAAAGGTAGCCCCTGTACCTTTAGCAATGTAATATATCCACGCTCTGGCACCATCAATCAACCCGCCTTGATAACCAAAATACGTCGTTGTATTGCCTACATGCAACTGATCGTAACCAAATTGTCGAGCAAACCTGCTCGGAAGATATGGTTCTAGATAAGTGATGTTGTCACGGCGGCAGATTAAATGAGATGGCCTGATCCTCTTCAGCCATTCATATTGAACATCATCCAACTCATTGCCACCAATGCCATCAATCAACCTTCCAGGCATGGTCTCATATCTAACAGGTGGAGGAACACAAGTGAAGCTCTATAGTTCTCCCCTGTTTAATATAGTCCTGCAATCTGTCAAAGTGTCATATTTCCACTTTGGTGTGTGACTGTATCTTTCCAGAAAGGTGTCATCTGGTCTAGCCATCCCAGCATTCATAAGAGATTCGAAGTGCAGAAGCAGCCATCCAAATAAATATGTAAAGGGCATTTCTACCCGAGGAAATGATGTAAGGCTCTTCCTTGCCAATTCGAACATTCTGTCTGTGTATGCCCTTAATCCAGCATTCAGACGGCATGTCATTGCTGTCAGTAAATCCATCTTATACCCAAAAACCAGACGGACTGCTGCGAAGACAACTCCTCTGTGCATCATGTCTGCTGAACAGGTGCCAGGAACTACAAATTTTCTCAGCCAGAGAGAGATAAATCCGGCCAGATGACCTTCAGCAGATAATTCTCGGCTGCCCTGCTTAATATAGGTCTCAAACCTATCACCGGCTTTATAAGTGCCTTCGTCTTCCTCAATGACAATGTCGTCATGAGTGGTATCCCGGATGAGCCTATCAATCTCAGCTGGATTCAGAGGTTTAAATTCACCGACATACTGCTCAGACTTCTTCTTCTTTTGAACTTCATCAGTACGGCCTTGAAATAAATAGGCCATCCATTTGGAAGAATAACAGTTGGAATCTCCTTCTCCACCTTGTCCTTTATAAAATGCCTTACAAATACTGTAATGGCACATCAATTCTTCAAAGACATGAAGAACCAGTGGGTTGGCTTCGGAGATCTTATTTATTTCATCAACGAAAGGGATATACTCTTCATATGGCAGATCTGCTGTTGGCAGTTGAGAAATATATGCCATTTCATGAAGGGCGAATCCCATTTCGCCTCTTGGGGTCATGAAGGTGCCGGTACGGTAGTTATACCTCTCCGCTAACGCCAAGAACAAATCCGGGTTTGGCCTGAAACCATAGGCAGTACACTTAATGGCATCATATAGGCCTATCACCTGTAACTGTTCACCAAAATTCTTCAGAATCCATTTCACAAGAGCAGTCCATCTGGTATTCTCCGGATTTACCAGACCAGTCAGCCTCATAGACTGTTTTGGATAGATGGCATTTTCCAGTTGAGCAAATTCGTTTGCAAAAATTGGGACTCTGACTGGCTTCAGCAGTGCTGAGTCCTCAGGAGGGATGGTAGCAGGTAGCAGTCCTCGCAGAGATATGACATGTGGTTCAGTACCACTGCGGAATCTTCCTTGACGATATCCTATCCACCCAGCCTTTGCTTGTCGGGATGGAGTGATATCCCACTTCATCTGTCTTTGACAACTCGCATGAAATAAACGAGCTATGTTGATGCTTTTTGATAAACCAGTCAAATACATTGGCTGATTTACATCACCATCCCTATAGTAACAGTATGATACTTTGTCCAGAGCAGGCTGAGAATTCATGTCAATAGCATCTCCGAAAAGAAATGCTGGCTTCGAATGGGTAACACCATCCACACTTTGTAAAGGCAGTCCACTCATCAGGTTCAGCAAAGTGTCATTTTCTTGATTGGTCAAAAGAGCTATTCTTGTAGAAGGTCCATCGAATTGGGGAAAACGAACATGTGATAAGTCACTTCTATAGTTATTTCCCACACATCCTTCAAATTCTGCCTCCTGAGCCAGAATATCCACTGCAAAAGAAGAATAAAACCTTAGTAATCTTCAACATCAAGAGATGGCAAAGTTCAGCATACGCTCAGTTTTCCTTAAGCGTATGGCAGATTCAAAGTTCAGCATATGCTCAGTTTTTACTAAGCGTATGGCAGCTTCAAAGTTCAGCATACGCTCAGTTTTCCTTAGGCGTATGGCAGATTCAAAGTTCAGCATACGCTCAGTTTTTACTAAGCGTATGGCAGACTCAAAGTTCAGCATACGCTCAGTTTTTACTAAGCGTATGGTAGACTCAAGGTTCAGCATACGCTCAGTATATCCTTAGCGTATGGCAGACTCAAGGTTCAGCATACGCTCAGTATATCCTTAGCGTATGGCAGACTCGAAGATCCATATACGCTCAGTTTATTCTAAGCGTATAACACATTCAGAGATCACTTTTTACGCTCAGTTTATCTTAAGTGAATGATTTTAAAAGTTCAGTTTATGTTCAGTTTGAGCGTATCAGTGTATGGTTGACAAGATGATCATCAAAAACATACGCTAATACAGGAGTTAGCGTATCTCAGTGAGACAACTCGCCATAGCATATTCTTTCAAGACAGCGTATTTTGACATTTCTATCAAAAATACGCGTATCATACAGAATACGCTCCAAACATATTTTTCGTATAAACAAAAAATATGGGATACGGCTAAACCCTAAAGAGGGAAGCGTATTTTCTGACGTATTTGACCCTAAAAAGGGGATACATTTTATGATTTTGTTCTAACCAGAGCCCTAAATAGGGGATAGTTACAGTTCATCATCATCATCCTCACCATAGTGAGGCTTCAATGGGCGCTCAATTCGTCGAATGCGCTCATTGGTAGTCTTCTTAGCAACGGCGGCGGCGGGATGAGATGACTCCGCAGGAGCCTTCCCCTTTCCCTTCGCAGCAGCATCAACCTTGGGCGCCATTGATAAAGCTTGAGTCGAAGAAGAAGAAGAAGTTGAGTCTTGAGTTTCTTTTTCTCCCTCGAAGATGAATGCAAAAGTAAAGAAATAAATTAGGTCTTGGAAGACCTATTTATAGAAGAAAAGAAGAAGTTCAAACGGCGGATATGCTTTAAACAAAATCCCTAAAGATTTGCACTGATATTGAGGAAGATAACAAACTTATGCCAGCGTGTCAGGACTTATTCCCACTTTAAGTTCAAAGTAATTTCGAACTTTTGAAATTCATAAAGTTCGAAAACTTTGAAGCTGGTCTTGTAGGGTGTGAAAATTATGACACGCTGACATAAGACTCAGTCCAAGTCATACGCTCAAAGCCATACGCTCAGTCCAAGTCATACGCTCAAGGCCATACGTTCAGTCAAAGCCATACGCTCAAGGCCATACGCTCAGTCAAGACCATACGCTCATCTAAAGGCCGTACGCTCAGTGAATATTTTAATATTTCTTGAGATGATAGCACAGCATGTATTTAATGAAGGATGAATCTGACACTCCGTCTTTCGTGCAAAGACAGCTGCCCTATGAAGATTAGCCGTCGTATAGGTTTTCGAGAAAGGATTTTGTCTCTTACGAGGACAGCTCAGCAGCCATCATAAATAAAAAGCCATCATTACTGTCATTTTTGACAGTCTGTCAGCCATCATATCTGCAGCACGACGCTCAAGAAATATTTGTCAGTATTTGAAGATATGGCGTGTTTGAGAAGATTGAGAACAGCCACGTGTCTATCCCTCAATCCACACGGCTTCTTCCCTACCAAGTGAGCGTATGGACCCCATACAACTCCTTGCTAAGTGAGCGTATGGACCCCATACAACTCCTTGCTAAGTGAGCGTATGGACTCCATACGACTCCTTCCCAATTAAGTGAGCGTATGGACTCCATACGACTCCTTCCCAATTAAGTGAGCGTATGGATCTCATACGACTCCTTCCCAATTAAGTGAGCGTATGGATCTCATACGACTCCTTCCCAATTAAGTGAGCGTATGGATCTCATACGACTCCTTCCCAATTAAGTGAGCATATGGATCTCATACGACTCCTTCCCAATTAAGTGAGCGTATGGATCTTATACGACTCCTTCCAACTAAGTGAGCGTATGGACCCCATACGACTCCTTTCCAGCCAAGTAAACGTATGGACTCCATACGACTCCTTCCCAATCAAGTGAGCGTATCAGCTTTATATGATCCAAGTCAGCGTATGTAAGACATGTGCCTTCAAAAGCTAGCGTATGACTCTTCTTCAAAGACAGCGTATCACAGCAAAGGTATCCAGGATGACTTTTAATGTACAGTCAACACACGTTCTCACGTGTCCTGTACTCAGTTACTCAGTTATTCAGAAGTTATGCAACGTGGCATCCATGCCACCAATCTCTCCTAGATATATTCCACTACTCTCAACCGCACTCTAAGGTGTCTTCACCAGAATTTGCCACGCGTCCCTGCAGTTATGCACACGTCAAGTAACTGACTGAGCGTATGCTTCAGAACAGTTATCCAGAACTCTATAAAAAGAGTTTCTTCATCTTCATCAGACACTACAGTCAATTTCAGAGAGAATAGAGAGATTGCCCAGTTGCTGTCCAAGTTCTTCGAAGTTTGAGTTTTCTTCATCGCATCGTCCAAGGGATAAAGTAATCGTCTTCTAGATTAGATTCCTACAGTTGTAATTTTCTCAGATACAAAATAAATAAAGTAAATTTATTTATGGAAAACACTTACCACGTTCTTCCCTGTCAATTGTTGTCATTTTCATATCAAGTGCAATATTTCGTGTGGTTGGTCACTGTCTCCCAGAGCCATCGTTGACTCCTTTTTGCTTTTGTTAGACGGGGGACCTTTCAGCGAGAGTAACGAGCCCCACTGCAAGTTTTCGCCTAACTCGTGCCTAGCACAACTTTTGTAATTGTTTCCTTTCTTGGCCGCAACGGTCCCGTGGCCCCGGGTTGTCGTTCGGGAAAACTTTACCTTGTCGACAAGTTGTCCATGACCGTGCAAAGACCATTTTTCTTTTAGTTATTAAGACATAGCCTACATTCTCTTTGAAAACTCAATCATTTTATCGTGTTCGTGCCCTTGCATTTATTCTTCCATTCAAACTCAATCATTTTTATCGTGTTCGTGCCCTTGCATTTATTCTTTCATTCGCAACAACATTATCGATTTACCTAGGAAGGGGTCGAGAAGAGGAGGGTCAGCCACTCACCTTGAGTTTACTTCAAGCGAGAGAGCTTGTTGGTCGCGTTAGACGTCGCCTACGCGATTATCTAAAATCGCACAAGCAACCGATTAGAACACTGCATTATTCAAGAAGTTCGATAGGAAATGCGAGTTCGAAATGCAAGCCATAAAACCATCGAAAACATTCACGAAAATGCATTCAGAAAACAAAGCCAAAACCAACGCAAGCGGCGTAAAAAGCAGAGCAACGGGAGGTCTCTCCCGACTCAGCCGCAGAGTCAATCCTTGAGGCACAATCCGCTGAATATGGGACTTGGTTCCGAAGAAGCCATTCCATAATGGAGAATGGATCTTAATTCAACCGTTCCCGTTCGATCGAGTCGATCGATCCTGACCTATCGATGCCGACCGAATCGATAGCGACAATGTTCCTTTCTCGTGCACCCCGTGGACTGAGAACGGGGCACGATGTAGGGACGGGGCACTACACCATAACCAACTAAGAAAAAGTTTCATCCTCGAAACTTAAGAATAGAACCTACCTCTAGGAGAACAACGAAGGAAATTTTTCTTTCATTTCTGACTCAAGCTCCTACGTCGACTCTTCGACCGAATAGTTTCTTCAGAGGACACGGACGAGGGGAATAGCACAGTTGCGGAGAAGTTTATCTTTTTGTTCCAAGATTTGCACAGGCTCTTCAACATATGACAAGCACGCCTTCAGATTCAGCTGACCCAAATCTACTACATGGCTCAGATCGTGTACGTACTTCCATAATTGTAAGACGTGGAAGACGTCGTATACCCCCGACAAAGCAGGCGACAAGGCGATTGGTAAGCTACCGGGGCGACTCGTTTCAATATTTCGAACGGGCCAACAAATCTTGGGCTTAACTTCCCTTTTGCACCGAACGTGAAAACTCCACGTATGGGCATTACTTTCAAGAATACATGGCCGCCTTCCGAGAACTCGAGGGGGCGTCGGTGCATGTCGGCATAGCTCTTCTGCCGGGTTTGTGCTATCTTCAATCTCTCCCTTATTAACTTGACCTTCTGCACGGTCTGCTCCACCAGCTCCGGACCAAGTATCTGCCGTTCCCCGACTTCATCCCGACAAATGGGCGATCTGCACTTCCGGCCGTACAAAGCTTCATACGGTGCCATTTGGATGCTGGACTGATAGCTATTGTTGTATGCAAACTCGGCCAGCGATAGATGAACGTCCCAACTTGACTTCAAGTCGATCGCACAGAGTCATAACATGTCTTCGAGAATCTGGTTCACCCGCTCTGTTTGGCCGTCAATTTGAGGATGAAAAGCAGAGCTAAACTTCAACTTGGTCCCCAATGTTGAATGAAGACTACTCCAGAAGCGTGCCACGAACCGTCCATCCTGATTCGAGACGATAGATACTGGGACCCCGTGCAGCCGAACTATTTCATCAAGGTATATCTGAGCAAGGCGGTCGACGCTCCATGTAACTTTAATGGTTATGAAGTACGCTGACTTGGTTAGTCGATCGACGATTACCCAGACGGTGTCGTTTCCCCGCGACATCCTCGACAAGCCAACAACGAAGTCCATAGTGACGTGATCCCATTTCTACTCTGGAATGGCAAGGTTCTACATCTCTCCGCCCGATCGCTGGTGCTCAGCTTTGACTTACTGACAGGCCATACACTTCGACACAAAGAGCGCTACGTCCCTCTTCATGCCGTACCACCAAAAGATAACGCGGAGGTCCTTATACATCTTGGTGCTACCAAGATGCAAGAAATATTTTGCATAATACGCTTCCGACATTATCTCCTTTCTAAGTTCTGCGTCATCCGGAACGCATAACCGACCCTTCACCCGCAACACTCCCGACTCGTCCTCTGCAAAGTCGAACGCTTTTCATGTCAATATCAGCTTTCGTATCTTCTTCAGGTATGGGTTGTCCTTCTGAGCAGACTTGATTCTCTCCAATAGGCTCGGTTCCAGCCGCAGTTGTGACAGTTTCACGTCTCTAAAATGAACTCGGAGTTCAATGCCCATTCCTTCTAAGTCACGCAGCAGTCGATCGTTGATGCATAACGAAGCTAAGTACTTCCGGCTCAGCACATCCGCTACAACATTTCCCTTGCCCGGCGTGTAGTCGATTGATAAGTCATAGTCTTTGATCAGTTCGAGCCATCGCCTCTGTCGCAAATTCAGTTCTTTCTGGGTGAAGAGATACTTGAGGCTTTTGTGGTCCGTATAAATCATGCACGCCACGCCATAGAGGTGGTGATGCCACAGCTTCAACGCGAACACAATTGCCGCTAGTTCTAGGTCGTGCGAGGGGTAGTTCTTCTCGTGCGGCTTCAACTGCCGGGAAGCAAAAGATATCACCTTATCCCGCTGCATGAGCACACACCCCAAGCCCTGGCCAGAAGCATCGCTGAAGATTTGAAGTCCCTCAGTCCCTTCAGGAAGAGCAAGTATCGGGGCCGAAACGAGCCGTTGTTTGAGCTCATGGAAGGAAGCTTCACAGTCGTCTGACCACTTGAATGTGACTCCTTTCTGGGTGAGGCGAGTCAACGGCGATGCAATCTTCGCGAAGTCCTTCACGAAGCGTCGGTAGTATCCTGCCAAGCCTAGGAAGATTCAAATTTCGCTAACTGATGCGGGTCGTTTCCAATCAGCAACTGCCTCAACTTTCTTCGGATCGACTGCGATGCCCGCGGCGGAGATGATGTGTCCGAGAAATGAGACGATGTTCAGCCAGAATTCACACTTGCTCCTCTTCGCATACAACTGATTCTCTCGAAGGGTTTGGAGTACCGTCCGCAGGTGCTCTGCATGTTGCGCTCGATCCTTCGAGTAGACGAGGATGTCGTCGATGAAGACTACTACGAATTTATCATCGAACGGATGGAACACTCGATTCATTAGATCCATGAAGACGGCAGGGGCGTTTGTCAAACCGAACGACAATACCAAGAACTCGTAGTGGTCGTAACGAGTGCGGAAGGCAAACTTCGACACGTCATCTGGCTTGACTTTGAGTTGGTGATAACCTGATCGCAGATCAATCTTCGAAAACACCGTTGCACCTTGGAGCTGGTCGAACAAGTCGTCGATGCGGGACAGGGAATATTTGTTCCGGACGGTTGCCTTATTCAATTCTCGATAGTCGATGCAGAGCCGCATCGATCCATCCTTTTTTTTCACAAATAGCACGGGTGCACCCTATGGCGAGACACTCGGACGGATAAACCCTCTGTCGAGTAATTCCTGTAGTTGTGCCTTCAGTTCTTTCAATTCTGCAAGGGCCATTCTGTACGAAGCTTTCGAGATCGGCCATGTGTCGGAGAATGTGTCGATGGTGAACTCTATTTCTCGATCGGGCGGCATGCCGGGTAGCTCGTCCGGGAACACGTCTGGGAATTCTGCCACAATGTCGGTCTGACCCGCATTTGCGCCACCCTGTCTCATGTCACGAACGGACGCCAAGTAGCCTTCGCATCCGAAATGCTGCAGCTTTCAAGCCGAAATTGCCGAGATCACCATGCAGGTCGGCGATGCTTCACCATACGAATAGCAGAATTCGGGCACTCCAGGCATGCGGAAAGTGACCTTCTTTTATGTGCAGTCGATAGTAGCATTGCAAGGACCGAGCCAATCCATACCCAGTACGATGTCGAAGTCCTTCATATCTAGAACTATCACATCAAGACCGATCTTCTGACCCCCAATACATATGGTTCCTCCCCTGCAGGCTAAATTTGTGAGTAGTGGCACGCCCGAAGGCATACTTACGCTAAGATCGAGGTCTAACGATATTATAGAAAATTTGTGCTCGGCGGCGAAGTCCGTAGATATGAAAGTATGCGAAGCGCCTGAATCAAATAACACACGAGCAGGTACATTATTGAAATTCAATATACCTGTCACAACTGTGTCGGAAGCAAACGCTTCATCTCGAGTCAGGGCGAACACGCGCCCTTGAGCATTAGGGCGTCGGTCTTGGTTGTTGGGTTGAATGGGCTGAGCAGGTCGGGGCGCCTGTCCTCGATTCTCTTGACGGTTTTGTTGTGGCGGGATATTGCGATTCAGTCGAGGATTTTGCCAGTTTCGAGCAAGGTGACCCTTCTGTCCGCAAGCGAAGCACTCCGTCTTGGCAAAGCAGTGGTTGTGAGTGTGCCTAAGTTGGCCGCAATATCTGCATCGCGGTAACGGGTTTCGGCCTTTATAGCCGCTAGTGTGTGGACGCTTTGACGTGTAGTTATTGCCTTCCGTATAGCTAGGACGTTTGTGATTGGAGTGGTGCACAACGTCGGCAGCAACAGAAGGATGCAGGCTCTCAAGGCGGAGAGCGTGATTCAGAGCCTCGCCCGTGGTCTTGTACTCCGGTACCCCTACATGCTCACCGATAGAGTGTCGCAGACCCACTTCGAACCGTCGCACACGGCACTCCTCTGTAGGAAGAAACGCACCAGCAAATTTGGACAACTAGTTGAATTCTGCGGCGTATTGTTCTACTGTCCGGTTCCCTTGCCTCAACTGCTTGAACTCATTTTCCTTCGCTTGATGAACGACTGACAAAAGGTACTCGACTTCAAAAGCTTTGCGAAACGTGGCCCAAGAGATCGGCGTTGTGGTATTGTCACGTCGGATCGCTCGCTTGTGCACGGGCTACCAGTCGTGCGCGTTCAACCGTAGCTGAAGTTGTGAGCAGGCGACTTGCTTTAATTCTTCAATGCCGAGGAGCTCGAAGTGATCTTCAGCTCTTCCAGCCAGTCGATTGCCATAGAAGGGCCTTCGGTACCGCTGAAGGAAGTGCGGCACGCTTTCTTGAATTCTGACACTTCAAAGTTGTACTTTTTCGGTGCGGCTGGTTGACGCTCGGGCTCCTCCGTGTCGACTTCAATAGGTTGGACCGTCGGCATGGTGATTGTAGGCACAGTCATAAAATTTTCCTTGGCCACAATCGTCTGAATGATCTGCTGCAGAGTATCTAGTTGTTTTTGTTGCAGCTTAGCTTATGCGTCGAAGCGAACTTCGAACTGGGCCTGTCGTGCCTTTTTCTGTTGATGTCGGGTCTCGGACTGGTTCCGCTGTACCTCCATCATGTACAGCATCCTTTCGATGGTATTGTTAGAAGGTCCGGCCCGCGAACTACTAGAGCCGCTAGAAGCACTCTGCTCTTGCTCGGCCGTGGGTTCCGACACTTCTGCAATAGGAAGGCAAACACATCAGTCTCAAATTATTATGGACTCATTGTATGGAACAACTTATCTCATCGATGCTAGGTCAAAGGTATTAAACTCTAGACGCGAGGCCAAAGGATGTAAAGCCGTGCTCTGATATCATTATGTCATGCCCCAATTCCGTAGAATTGATAGTCGTCCCCCGGGCGTGATGTCGTACGAACCTAAGTTGCGATCGTACAAGGCATAGTCATAAGGTTATCCGAAACACAAGATCAAGTTAGAGTACGCAGAGAAATTGAATGACACATTTGAAATAGAAGTAAACTTTTATTGATAATAAAACTTCATTTACATTGACTCCATTACAATCATTGCCGCGTGGGCTACAACATGACTCGACTTACAAAACGAACGCTGATGAGATAGTCGTTCCATACATTACATCCCTTTTTACAAGCAAAAACCATTACACTTTCTACCTGCTATCGAAGGAAGTCGAGTCGCCATTTGTCTTTTTTTGTACTGAGTGTGGAGTCTTCAAAAGGATTCAGAAACAAGCCTTCAACACGCGGACGAGACTTCAAAATAGTTTACGTCGCCTTATGATACTTACCCATGGCGGACCGTGACGCGCCTTATGATACTTACCACGTTCTTCCCTGTCAATTATTGTCATTTTCATATCAAGTGCAATATTTCGTGTGGTTGGTCACTGGCTCCCAGAGCCATCGTGGACTCCTTTTTGTTTTGTTAGACGGGGTACCTTTCAGCACGAGTAATGAGCCCCGCTGCAAGTCCCTGCCTAACTCGTGCCCAGCACAGCTTTTGTAATTGTTTCCTTTCTTGGCCGCAACGGTTCCGTGGCCCCGGGTTGCCGTTCGGGGAAACTCTACCTTGTCGACAAGTTATCCATGACCGTGCAAAGACTATTTTTCTTTTAGTTATTAAGACATAGCCTACATTCTCTTTGAAAACTCAATCATTTTATCATGTTCGTGCCCTTGTATTTATTCTTTCATTCAAACTCAATCATTTTTATCGTGTTCGTGCCCATACATTTATTCTTTCATTCGCAACAACATTATCGATTTACTTAGAAAAGGGTCGAAAAGAGGAGGGTCAGCCACTCACCTTGAGTTTACTTCAGGCGAGAGCTTGTTGGTCACGCTAGACGTCGCCTACACGATTACCTGAAATCGCACAAGCAATCGATTAGAACACTGCATTATTCAAGAAGTTCGATAGGAAAAGCGAGTTCGAAATACAAGCCATGAAAACCATCGAAAACATTCACGAAAGCACATTCAGAAAACAAAGCCAAAACCAACGCAAGCGGCATGAAAAGCAGAGCAATGGGAGGTATCTCCCGACTCAGTCGCATAGTCAATCCTTGAGGCGCAATCCGCTGAATATGGGACTTGGTTCCGAAGAAGCCATTCCATAACGGGGAATGGATCTTAATTCAACCGTTCCCGTTTGATCGACTCGATCGATCCCGACCTGTCACGACCCGGTCCCAATTTTTTAGGTCGAATCGGATCATGCCCAGCCTGCACCGTTGTTGAGACGGCGGCAGTAAGCTGTATCACTCATGCAGGTAATCAACAACACAGACTAATTGCCACAACTTAATATTTCGATAATTAAAAACTTGTCCAACAAAAGTTACAACTGATAACAGAAATAGTCTTTTCAAACAACAACAACTGGAAATAGAAAATGACAACAGCTAAAAGATAGACTCGTCATGTCCAAGATCAGCATCATCTGGTAGCACAGCTGGATACAACTCAGGGTCATAGTAGCTACTTATCAGTAACTCTATCTCATCAGTGGAACCTATTGGGGGTGGGGAATCCAGTCAGGAAAGGAGCAAAGTACAATTATGAAAATTAACAATTCCACTAATGATTAGCAATTTGTAATATTAAACAGTTTTGAAATAATGATTTTCAACTAAACTACATGATAGTGAACAATGTGATTCGAGTATGTAATGACTATGACCGGTTTGGGATGATTCAATTGTATCCTAATGATACGGTCTGGCCTATCCTCGTGAAAAAGGAATAAGCTCGCACAATCAATTATCTATTTGGGCTTTGGTCATAGAACACTACGCTACTCCCCCAATATCCCGAGTTAATCGGATTCAATCATTACTCTAGAAGAGAGTCAGTTTTTCTAAATTACTAGTTATACTTGTACCATAAAATAAAATGGCCTTTTTAAATAAAAATAAAGTTTGGCAATCCTCGGCGCGGCGCATTTACAACTTCAAGCAATATAAAATATTTATCGTCTATTATTTTGAAATATTTTCTACATCTATATAATTAAAACGTTTTATAAAAATATGTACTTCGCACTTATTCGCACTTGACGAGAAATTTACGAAACGAAAACTCGTACACGACGTACAAATACGAAGTACAAAAATCAATACCATATTTATTAAAAAATTATAGTAGAAATTTAGGGGTTTTACATACTGCGACCGATGGCGTCTGTAAATCAGAGACTCGACAAGGGATCGTCGAGTGAAGAAAAAGACAAACTCCGAAACGTAAATTTGCAATAAACTTGTAATTTCCTAATTATTTTATTGTGAGAAAATGATATTTAAATTTTATAAAATAATTATATTATCATTTTACGTTTTACGTCAATCAACCAACTAGAAATAAAATAAAAATTTACAATATTACAAAACCACAGATATTAAATAAAAAGCTGGGCTTATGCCCTTACAGACCATTTTCACGAATTGAAATAAGAAGAAACATTGGTTAGTTCTAAAAAATTATCCTACAATTTAATTACAAAAATAAGATTAATAAATTAAATTAAATTAAAATATAATACGAGTCTCAGACTTGGTCCAATTGTCATAAAATAGCTAATGCCTCAACGTCCGGAACAATGCCGGTTTCGTTTGCATTCGCTAAGGGCCCATTGACCGATACGGTCGTCGCCCGAAATCCACTTTATAAAATATTTCCGAAATTCGATTTAAAATATTCCTTTATAAATTTTATAAAAATTTCGGCAGCATTCCCTCTATTTTCGGGATAACCTAAAACTGGGAAAATGTGCCACAATCACCAATATAAGTCCCATACCAGGGATTAACCATTTTTTTATATAAAATATACTCACATAATTGTTTCCGAAACGAATTCGGAAAACCCGAAACAAAATCGAAATCACCATAGCATAAAGAACCAGCATACCAACAATCGAAAAATCCAATTTAAATCAAAATTCCCAGAAACTCTTTTTTCGAGAGATTCTTGGAAAATCCTAACCAACAGAAAACACACAGAAACCAATCCGAAACCAACAGAACCTATCCGAAAGGATTTCGGAAAAATTCGAAAATATCTCGTCTATAATTTACCGAATTCCCGGGGGAAATTCGTGGACCAAAATTCATCATAAACTACGGAACGGAAACGGGGACAACGGAAATATACCTTGGGTTGCTCGGCTAGAGCTCTCAGGTGAAAAAATAAAAGAAAACACACGAACACAGCGTCTCGGGTTAGGCACAGCAAATCGAACCGCAAAACTCAGAACTAGGAAACACGGAAACAGCAAGTCGAACCCGTGAAGTACTGCAAAACGGGACCGAGCGGACGGGGACCACGCGCACGAGGCATCGGCGGGCAGGGATAACAGCGGCGGGGACAGGGGCTGCCCGGGTCGTGCTGGTGCGCACGGCCGCGGGGAAAACGGCGGCCGGGGCTGGTCGCCGGTGGGGCGTCGGCCTCGGGAGGGTGGCGCCGGGTTGGATCGGGCTCGCCGGTGGGCTCGGGCGGAGGCCGGCGGTCGGGATCGGCTCCGGGAACTCGGGCTAGGGTTTGGGTTGAGGAAAAGGAAAATGGAGTGTGATGGAGAGGTAAGGAAGAGGTTTTTTTTATAGGAGATGATGGGGGTTTCGGGAAGAAGAACGGAAGAGTCGGCGGTTTCATGCGGGGAGTGAAGAGTCGGCCGTTCGGGAAGAGATAAGCTCGCCCATGGCTGTTGGAAAAAAAAATTGTTCCAGAACTAGAGAGAGAGAAAGAGAGTTAAGATCAGAGTTTATGAAAGTTATTTATGGGAAAATAATTATTTTGTTTTTAATTAAGAGAAAGCTATTTATATATATAAATACTTAAAATTTATCTCGGAAAAGATCTTGGGTTCGAAATGGACTCGGGACGGGTCTGAACCAACATTCAAAAATTCCAGGATTTATAATTTTTCAAAAATATGTTTAAAAAAAAAAAAATACAATTTTCCTAATTTAACAATTAATGATTCAATTAATTAACTGAAAATTTTTACAGGTCTGACTGAACACTAAAATTCTAGAAATAATAAATTAATTTAATTTGTAATAAATAAAATAACACTAAATTAATTAATAAAATTACGGGTTTCATAACCTTCCCTCCTTAGAAAATTTCGTCCTCGAAATTAAAGGATAGGGTTAGGAATTTACCTCAGGTCTCAAACAAATACGGGTACTGCTCCCGCATCTCATCTTCTCGTTCCCAGGTAGACTCGCCTGGGGAATTGTGTCGCCACATAACTCTTAATATGGGTGTAACAGAGTTCCTGGTTCTCTTCTCGCCTCTGTCTAAAATTGCCACTGGCTTCTCTGGCACTGTGAGGCTCGGTCCAATCTCCAGCTCCGAATGGTCCAGAATGTGACTCGGATCCGGGATATAGCGTTTGAGCTGTGAAACGTGGAAGACGTTGTGCACACCTTCAAGATTAGCTGGTAGAGCTAATCGATACGCTACTTCTCCAATTCGGCTCAAAACTTCGAATGGACCGATGTACCTGGGACTCAGCTTTACTGCTCTGCCAAATCTGATAGTTCCTCTGGTAGGAGAAATCTTCACAAAGACACTATCTCTTTCTTCAAATTCCAGTGGTCGACGACTGCTACCTGTCCAATGCTTCTGTCTGTCTTGGGCGATCCTGAGTTTGTCTCTAATTACCTTCATCTTCACTGCTGTGTCAGTCACCATCTCTAGTCCCAGCAGTACTCTTTCTCCTACGTCGTCCCATGCAAGTGGAGTGCGGCAACGACGTCCATAGAGTACCTCGAACGGTGTCATACCGATGCTGGCTTGGTAGCTGTTGTTGTAGGAGAACTCTACCAAGTGCAAGTGGTCTTCCCAAGACCCTCCAAATTCTAAGATGCAAGATCTCTGCATATCTTCTAGCGTCTGGATGGTCCTCTCCGATTGTCCGTCAGTTTGGGGATGATAGGCGGTGCTGAACTTCAGTTGTGTTCCCAAACTGTCATGCAAACTCTTCCAAAAGTGAGAGGTTAATCTAGTATCTCGGTCAGATACAATACTTACCTGAACTCCATGAATCCGGTAGATGTGTCTCATGTACAGTGTCGCCAACTTCTCGATGGATAAACCAACCTTGAAGGGGATAAAGTGGGCTGACTTAGTCAGTCGGTCCAAAATAACCCAAATGGCGTCCTTTCTTCCTTTGGATCGAGGCAATCCTGACACAAAATCCATCGTTATAAGCTGCCACTTCCACTCCGGAATGTCCAACGGCTGTATAAGTCCTGCGGGTCTCTGTCTGCTAGCCTTCACTTGTTGACAAATCAAGCATCTAGCCACAAATTTGGATACATCCTTCTTCATTCCATACCACCAAACAATGGTACGCATATCCCGATACATCTTGTTAGCTCCAGGATGTATGGAATACTGCGACTGATGCGCTTCTTGCATCAGCTCATTCCTCAAATCGCCAGATGGTACACACAGCCTCGTACCATTCTTCAATGCTCCGTCACTGGAGATAGAGAATCCTTCAAGTGTTCCTGCCAACACTTGATCTCTGAGTTTGCAAAGTGCTTCGTCTTGAAATTGTGCCTCCTTGGCTTTGTCCATCAGACTTGAACGCACTTGCAACTGCATCATGGTTGAGTCAGCTTCAGGTAAAATAGCTTCTCGCCCCAGTTCCTTCATCTTTTCCTCAGGCAGTACAATCTCCAGACCAAGCTTCTCTATGTCCACCAACAAGTGCTGCTTCTTAGTTAAGAACATCGCCACTGGGTATCGACTAAGTACATCTGCAACCACATTAGCCTTACCCAGATGGTACTGCAAGTCGATGTCAAAATCCTTCATCAGCTCCAGCCATCTTCTTTGTCTCATGTTCAACTCCTTCTGAGTGAAAATATATTTCAGACTTTTGTGGTCTATAAATATTTCCACTCTCTCTCCATAGAGATAATGCTTCCATAACTTCAAAGCAAAGATGACTGCAGCAAGCTCCGGATCATGTGTGGGATAGTTCTTCTCATGAGTCCGTAATTGCCTAGATGCGTAAGCAATCACTTTCCCATGTTGTTGAAGAACGCAACCCAGTCCTTTTCCAGAGACATCACTGTAGATTGAGAAACCTCCGGTACCTGCGGGTAGCACAAGTATCGGTGCTGTTGTAAGCCTCTTCTTCAGTTCCTCAAATGATGCCTGGCAAGCTTCCGTCCAGATGAACTCTTCATTCTTTCGAGTGAGCTTCGTCATTGGTTCAGCAATCCTGGCAAAATCCTTCACAAAATTTCGGTAGTAGCCAGCCAAGCCCAAGAAACTTCTGATTTCAGCAACTGAGCTTGGGGTAGACCACTTCTCAACAGCAGCTATCTTCTTAGGATCTACCGAAATTCCTTCTCCTGCGACAACATGGCCAAGAAAATCTACCTTGTATAGAAAGAATTCATATTTGGAAAGCTTACCATATAGCTTCTCCTCTCTCCAGTGTAGCCATAGCCACATTGTGGACATTCTCCAGGCCTTCTCTCATAATCGCCGTCTGTTCGCGATGAGCTTCAGCTTGGGTTCTCTGTGCCTCAAGCACTCCTCGTAGTAGACCTACGAGGTCGGTGGGGTCCACGGGTACTGGTGGCACAACAGGATCGGGCACCACCGCAGGGGCTTGCTGTTCAGTCTGGAAAGATGTAGGATCTAACACTTGAGTAGTAGTGTAAAATCTACGGGGTGCTGGTGCATTATGGGGACGATCGGTCAGCTGTCGAGGTGTAGGATCCGGATTCGATTGAGGAGGTGGGGTGTGATCGGGTGATGACATCCCATCGCCAGTAGGATTCGTGGCCATATTATGGAAGGTTTAGGATTGCAAAACATAAGCAAGGTAGCCTACCAGTCTATAACAAACAAAAATATTTATTTATAATATATTTCGGTCCTATGTTGTAACAAATTAATGTTCGAGTGTTCTAAATATTTCTAGATATGTTTTCCTAAG
This sequence comes from Iris pallida, assembly GCA_029216955.1. NCBI lineage: Eukaryota > Viridiplantae > Streptophyta > Magnoliopsida > Asparagales > Iridaceae > Iris > Iris pallida. The sequence continues at coordinate 3,836,469 of JANAVB010006596.1, read as the reverse complement.
TTGTTGATCCGACCTGCATGGGCCACCACTAAAAATATGTCACGACCCGGTCCCAATTTCTTGGGTCGAATCGGATCATGCCCAGCCTGCACCGTTGTTGAGACGGCGGCAGTAAGCTGTATCACTCATGCAGGTAATCAACAACATAGACTAATTGCCACAACTTAATATTTCGATAATTAAAAACTTGTCCAACAAAAGTTACAACTAATAATAGAAATAGTCTTTTCAAACAACAACAACTGAAAATAGAAAATGACAACAGCTAAAAGATAGACTCGTCATCTCCAAGATCAACATCATCGGGTAGCACAGCTGGATACAACTCAGGGTCATAGTAGCTACTTATCAGTAACTTTGTCTCATCAGTGGAACCTACTGGGGGTGGGGAATCCAGTCAGAAAAGGAGCAAAAAACAATTATGAAAATTAACAATTCCACTAATGATTAGCAATTTGCAATATTAAATAGTTTTGAAATAATGATTTTCAACTAAACTACATGATAGTAAACAATGTGATTCGAGTATGTAATGACTATGACCGGTTTGGGATGATTCAATTGTATCCTAATGATACGGTCTGGCCTATCCTCGTAAAAAAGGAATAAGCTCGCACAATCAATTATCTATTTGGGCTTTGGTCATAGAACACTACGCTACTTCCCCAATATCCCGAGTCAATCAGATTCAATCATTACTCTAGAAGAGAGTTACGTGTAATACAGTGGTTTAAACATGCAAGATTGCTAACATTAATTAAACTGTACATTACCATAACCGTACTTGCCTTGATTATGACTGGATTCGATGTTGGTTCCGAGATGATGCTAGTACAGTCTTCGAAACCCTACAATTTAGAATTTCTGACTTAGCACCAATATTCAATCCATATCTAGGTGTGCTAGTTACAATCTCTAGAATTTGTCCTAGTCAAATTTTAGATTATTTACAACTCTACTTAAAGCACGCTTATCGAGGTGAGTTACTATCTTACGAAGAAAAGTCAATTTAACTTTGTATTTTGGAAAAAAAACTCGTAGTTATTGATTTACTTGGTAAAACTTTGTATTTTGTATTATATATAAAATTAATATTTTTCTTTAAATGAGAAAACGTGAATTTGCAATAAACTTGTAATTTCCTAATTATTTTTTTGTGAGAAAATGATATTTAAATTTTATAAAATAATTATATTATTATTTTATGTTTTACGTCAATCAACCAACGAGAAACAAAATAAAAATTTACAATATTATAAAACCACATATATTAAATAAAAAGCTGGGCTTATGCCCTTACAGACTATTTTCACGAATTGAAATAAGAAGAAACATTGGTTAGTTCTTAAAAATTATCCTACAATTTAATTACAAAAATAAGATTAATAAATTAAATTAAATTAAAATATAATACAAGTCTCAGACTTGGTCCAATTGTCATAAAATAGCTAATGCCTCAACGTCCGGAACAATGCTGGTTTCGTTTGCATTCGCTAAGGGCCCATTGACCGATACGGTCGTCGCCCGAAATCCACTTTATAAAATATTTCCGAAATTCGATTTAAAATATTCCTTTATAAATTTTATAAAAATTTCGGCAGCATTCCCTCTATTTTCGGGATAACCCAAAACTGGGAAAATGTGCCACAATCACCAATATAAGTCCCATACCAGGGATTAACCATTTTTTTATATAAAATATACTCACAGAATTGTTTCCGAAACGAATTCGAAAAACCCGAAACAAAATCAAAATCACCATAGCATAAAGAACCATCATACCAACAATCGAAAAATCCAATTTAAATCAAAATTCCCAGAAACTCTTTTTCCGAAAGATTCTTGGAAAATCCAAACCAACAGAAAACACACAGAAACCAATCCGAAACCAACAGAACCTATCCGAAAGGATTTCGAAAAAATCCAAAAATGTCTCGTCTATAATTTACCGAATTCTCGGGGGAAATTCGTGGACCAAAATTCATCATAGACTACGGAACGGAAACGGGGACAACGGAAATATACCTTGGGTTGCTCGGCTAGAGCTCTCAGGTGAAAAAATAAAAGAAAACACACGAACACAGCGTCTCGGGTTAGGCACAGCAAATCGAACCGCAAAACTCAGAACTAGGAAACACGGAAACAGCAAGTCGAACCCGTGAAGTACTGCAGAACGGGAACGAGCGGACGGGGACCACGCGCACGAGGCATCGGCGGGCAGGGATAACAGCGGCGGGGACAGGGGCTGCCCGGGTCGTGCTGGTGCGCACGGCCGCGGGGTAAACGGCGGCCGGGGCTGGTCGCCAGTGGGGCGTCGGCCTCGGGAGGGTGGCGCCGGGTTGGATCGGGCTCGCCGGTGGGCTCGGGCGGAGGCCGGCGGTCGGGATCGGCTCCGGGAACTCGGGCTAGGGTTTGGGTTGAGGAAAAGGGAAATGGAGTGTGATGGAGAGGTAAGGAAGAGGTTTATTTTATAGGAGATGATGGGGGTTTCGGGAAGAAGAACGAAAGAGTCGGCGATTTCATGCGGGGAGTGAAGAGTCGGCCGTTCGGGAAGAGATAAGCTCGCCCATGGCTGTTGGAAAAAAAAATTGTTCCAGAACTAGAGAGAGAGAGAGTTAAGAGTATGAGTTTATGAAAGTTATTTATGGAAAAATAATTATTTTGTTTTTAATTAAGAGAAAGCTATTTATATATATATATATATACTTAAAATTTATCTCGAAAAAGATCTTGGGTTTGAAATGGACTCGGGACGGGTCTGAACCAACATTCAAAAATTCCAGGATTTATAATTTTTCAAAAATATGTTTTTTTTTTAAAATACAATTTTCCTAATTTAACAATTAATGATTCAATTAATTAACTAAAAAATTTTACAGGTCTGACTGAACACTAAAATTCTAGAAATAATAATTTAATTTAATTTGTAATAAATAAAATAATACTAAATTGATTAATAAAATTACGGGTTTCACACGACCTATCGGTCCCGACCGAATCGATAGCGACAATGTTTCTTTCTCGCGCACCCCGTAGACTGAGAACGGGACACGATGTAGGGACGGGGCACAACACCATAACCAACTAAGAAAAAGTTTCGTCCTCGAAACTTAAGAATAGAACCTACCTCTACGAGAACAACGAAGGAAAATTTTCTTTTATTTCTGACTTAAGCTCCCACGTCGACTCTTCGACCAAATGGTTTCTCCAGAGGACGCGAACGAGGGGAATAGCACGGTTGCGGAGAAGTTTATCTTTGTACTCCAAGATTTGCACATGCTCTTCAATATATGACAAGTCCGCCTTCAGATCCAGCTGACCCAAATCTACTACATGGCTTGGATCGTGCACGTACTTCCGCAATTGTGAGACGTGGAAGATGTCGTGTACCCCCGACAATGCAGGCAGCAAGACGATTTGGTAAGCTACCGGGGCGACTCGCTTCAATATTTCGAACGGGCCAACAAATTTTGGGCTTAACTTCCCTTTCGCACCGAACCTGGAAACTCCCCGCATGGGCATTACTTTCAAGAATACATGGTCGCCTTCCGAGAACTCGAGGGGGCATCGGTGCGTGTCGGCAAAGCTCTTCTGCCGGTTTGTGCTATCTTCAATCTCTTCCGTATTAACTTGACATTATGCACGGTCTGCTCCACCAGCTCCGGACCAAGTATCTGTCATTCCCCGACTTCATCCCAACAAATGGGCGATCTGCACTTTCGGCCGTACAAAGCTTCATACGACGTCATTTGGATGCTGGACTGATAGCTATTGTTGGATGCAAACTTGGCCAACGGTAGATGAACGTCCCAGCTTGACTTCAAGTCGATCGCACAGAGTCGTAACATGTCTTCGAGAATCTGGTTCACCCGCTCTGTTTAGCCGTTAGTCTGAGGATGATAAGCTGAGCTAAACTTCAACTTGGTACCCAATACTTAATGAAGACTACTCCAGAAGCGTGCCACGAACCATCCATCCCGATCCGAGACGATAGATACTGGGACCCCGTACAGCTGAACTATTTCATCAAGGTGTATCTGAGCAAGGCGGTCGACGCTCCAAGTAACTTTAATGGCTATGAAGTGCGCTGACTTGGTTAGTCGATCGACGATGACCCAGATGGCATCGTTTCCTTGCGGCATCCTCGACAAGCCAACAACAAAGTCCATAGTGACATGATCCTATTTCCACTCTAGAATGGCAAGGTTCTACATCTCTCCGCCCGATCGCTGGTGCTCGACTTTGACTTGCTGACAGGCCATACACTTCGACACAAAGAGCGCTATGTCCCTCTTCATGCCGTGCCACCAAAAGACGACGCGGAGGTCCTTATACATCTTGGTGCTACCAGGATGCAAGAAATATTTTGTATAATGTGCTTCCGACATTATCTCTTTTCTAAGTTCTGCGTCGTCCGGAACGCATAGCCGACCCTTCACCCGCAACACTCCCGATTCGTCCTCTGCAAAGTCGAACGCTTTCCCTGTCGATATCAGCTTTCGCATCTTCTCCAGGTATGGGTCGTCCTTCTGAGCAGACTTGATTCTCTCCAATAGGCTCGGTTCCAGCCACAATTGTGACAGTTTTACGTCTCTGAAACGAACTCGGAGTTCAATGCCCATTCCTTCTAAGCCACGCAGCAGTCGATCATTGATGCATAACGAAGCTAAGTACTTCCGGCTCAGCGCATCCGCTACAACATTTCCCTTGCCCGGCATGTAGTCGATTGATAAGTCATAGTCTTTGATCAGTTCGAGCCATCGCCTCTGTCGTAAATTCAGTTCTTTCTGGGTGAAGAGTTACTTGAGGCTTTTGTGGTCCGTATAAATCCTGCACGCCACGCCATAGAGATAATGACGCCACAGCTTCAACGCGAACACAATTATCGCTAGTTCTAGGTCGTGCGTGGGGTAGTTCTTCTCGTACGGCTTCAACTGCCGGGAAGCAAAAGATATCACCTTATCCCGTTGCATGAGCACATACCCCAAGCCCTGGCCAGAAGCATCACTAAAGATTTGAAATCCCTCAGTCTCTTCAGGAAGAGCAAGTATCGGGGCCGAAACGAGCTGTTGTTTGAGCTCCTGGAAGGAAGCTTCACAGTCGTCTGACCACTTGAATGCGACTCCTTTCTGGGTGAGGCGAGTCAATGGCGATGCAATCTTTGCGACGTCCTTCACGAAGCGTCGGTAGTATCCTGCCAAGCCTAGAAAGCTTCGAATTTAACTAACTGATGCGGGTCGTTTCCAATCAGCAACTGCCTCAACTTTTTTCGGATCGACTGCGATGCCCGTGGCGGAGATGATGTGCCCGAGGAATGAGACGCTGTTCAGCCAGAATTTACACTTGCTCCTCTTCGTATACAACTGGTTCTTTCGAGGAGCTTGGAGTACCCTCCGTAGGTGCTCTGCATGTTGCGCTCGATCTGTCACGACTCGCACCCTATTTAGGGGCACGAAAACGTGGGTACGTCTAGCCTACGCCGTAGTGTCGGCGGTAGAACGCTGTATAGGTCCTCTATAACATCTAACATCTAACAACAAGATATATAAACCAGTCATCTCCGTACGGAGGTATAATATAACATCTCAACTCTATATCTCAATCACAAGTCTAGGAAAGATAGAGCACGATATGAAATCAGATAAAAGAAAGAAACTGAATATAAATAGAGTTATCACGCCACATAAAGTAGATGTTTAACACAAATAAATACAAGTCCTGAAATATAACTAAGTCTCAACTAACAATCGAAACAATCCAATACAAATTGAAAACTAAAAATATTAGACTAGAGTAAGCACCCTCTACTGAGCTAGATGCTCCTCGGGCTCCTGAGTGTAACCCTCATGTGCCCCATAGAAGGTAGGGCAGTCACCATCATCATCTGTAATATTTTCAACAGGTCCAGTCAGGATAGGAACGAGTACAAAATCTCAAACAACAATTCTAGTTATACGATATTGAAAATGTAGCAGTAGATAGAGAGAATATACTAGGTAAAGTAGAGCGTACATGTATCCTGGCAGAGTATATCAAAACTGTAATAAGATAAGGTAAGAAAACAATGTATAACATGTACGAAATTTGGAACTGCTATCTATGTGAGTTTAGCACTAGTTTCAACATGTGATCGACTTAGAACTTGATACAATGTTTGGCCTGGCTAATCATACGTGAGTGTATGATTAACACTATACAATGAGGATACTATAGTGATACAATGATGATACAATATAATACTATGGGGTATTGATCACATATCTACGCTAACACCCCCATCCCTAACTAATATAGTGGATCCAGTCATGACACGTATTCTCTGAGGAGGTCGCGAGCCTACGCAAAAATCGTATCTATACAATGAACAATAAACAATGAAGACTTGCCGAGTGTATACCATATATAAGAGGAATAACATCTTATGACGGGATCCAGATAATACCAATCCGTGTGCACCATGTGTCAAGAGAACAAGGATATCTACACTAAATACTAGAAACAAAGACGATATCATAAAACAAAAATATTATCAGAGAATGTACTCGCCTGTGGTCCTGAGCTGATAAGGTGAACAGACGCTCAGAGTAATGACAGACCTAAAGATGAGATACTATAAGTCAAAACATGGTTTAATAATGAAAGGAAAGCTAATCGAGTCATGATATGCAAGTCTAAGTCAAAACTAGGTCAAACTAAGTCACACCAAGCTAAACTAGGTCACACTAGGTCAACCAAGGTCAAACAAGGTCACAGGAAGTCAATCCAAGTCAAACTAGTCAATCTAGGTCAAAGGTTGACTTACAGTTAACTTTTAGTTAAAAAGTCAACTCTGGTCAACTCTGGTCAACACTGAGTCAACCCTGGGTCAACCCTAGGTCAAATAAGTCAAATGTTGACTAACAGTTGATTTTCAGTCAACTGGTCAACTCTGGTTTAGTTTCGGTCAATTCTAAGTCAAGTGTTGACTTGAAGTTGACTTTCAGTCAAAAAGTCAACACTTGGTCAACGGAGATCAAGACCAGTCTAAACTACCCTTATCTAGTCATTACCTACCAAGACAACCTATTTCTAACTCCATCTTAACAATCAAAACCCTAAACTTAGACTTAACCCAATACCTTACCTTTATCCTTTACAAGGTATTCCCAATACCTTGCCCCAATACCAAGGTAACACATCTATACCTTGGTAGACTAACCTAGGCTTCTTAGGGTAGCTAGACACTAACCTATCTAGGGTTTACCAACCAAGAAATTTAGGGTTCTAGGACATCTAGTCCATCTTATCTCCCATGTTGGTCATCCCAACATTACCTTAAGTATCGTCATGATACGCTATGGTATCTTGAGATACCACACCCTACTCTTTACCAACCTTCCTAGTTCACTCTCCCACACTCTCCTAGTGTCTAGGTTAGTCCTCTCTACTAGTCCACTAGGATACTAACTTAGTTAGGGCACTAACTTAATTAACCACTATCTAATACCAATTCTAACTAGCCTACAACATCATACTAACATTTACCCTTCTAACCTATCAACACCCACAAACTAACACTCAGCCTACTCTCACAAAACATTCATACAAGGACTGAATTGTGTGGGTGAAATGGAATAGATGAATGGATTGGTGTTTGGTGGCTCAAATGAAAGGAAATAAATTTGTGAATGAATGAATGAATGGATGGAAAATAGGAAATGAATGAATGTGAAGTGGGATGAAATGAATGATATGAAATGAATGAATTTGTGGAATGGAAGTGGATGAATTGAATGAATGGATGCATGAATGTTGTATGTAGAATGAATGGAAGAATTGAGGAAAGAATGAATGGAAGATTGGGGGAATGAAAGACTGCTTATGGGCTGATTTTGAAAGTGATATAGGGACCTATATATGGCTGTCAAGTGGGCTGAATATGTGTGCAAACATGGGGCTTATATGTGGGGTTAAGGGGGCCAATGTAGGGACTGATATGGCTGTGATTACATGGCTTATATGTGGCTGAAATGGGCTGTTAATAGGCTAAATTTGGACAGGTTTTAGGGGCCAAGTGGCTGTCCAAATGGGGCTCATATGGCTGTCTATATTGGACTGATTTGTGGGGGTGTTAAGGCTGCTAACATGGCTGCTAAATGGGACAATTTCTGGACAGATTTGGGGGTCCCAATTATGCTGTCAAGTGGCTGAATGTAGGTGGATTGGTGGCTGTCCTATAGGCTGAATTGAAGGGCCAAATGGATGGAAGAATGGGTGTACGAATGGCTGCCAGGGGGGTTTATTTGGTGTGTATATTGGGGGTTAAGATGGGCTGCTATGGACTGAATAGTGGCCGTCCTCCTCCCCCTCACTGCTGCAACAGCAGCTGCTACTACTGCTGTCCATGGGGGTTGTCCCCCTCCCCATTCCTTCACCTATCTCACTCTCTAAAAGCTCCACACACACACTCAAACTTATATATATACACACCCACACTCACATATATATATACATATGCACACACACACACACACACACACACACACACACACACACACATATATATATATATATACATATGCACACACACACATACATATATTCATATATACACACACTCACATACATATATATAGATACATAGATATAGACACACAAACACAATTATATATATAAAGAGACTCACACACACACACATGGATACATACACATATATATTTATATATGGACACACACACACATATATTCCTAAACGACCCAAAACCTTATCCGAATACCCAAATCTTGCAATTCTACCCTCTAGGGCCTAGACACGTGCCCCACACAAGAAATCTAACTCGCGCACGCGAGCGAAAATGAGAAACAAGGTCCGAATGGCCAAATGGCCATTCTGGCGACTCCGGGGTGTCCGATTCGCGATACCGCATGATACGGACACCAAACCTATCCGAATTCGACCCAAACTCTACCCATGAGTTCTAAATAATGATTAGAACCTATTCTAAGTAATAACTTGTCAATTCTAGTGTCGGTGCAAAAAGTCACCCGTGTGTTGGAACCCGAAAACCCCGAAAAAGCCTATTTTTGTGATTTCTCGCAAAACGACCCCACGTATCCAAATATGGACACGTACCTAGCCTCATCTCACCCAAACTAACCTAATTAGGTCTAATTAGGCTAGAGGTAACACCCAAATATGTCAATTTAGGGTTTTCTCCAAAATTGGTACTAAACCTAGCCCGAAAGTCCCGAATTGAGTCCAATTGGTTCCAAACATCTTCTAATGGGTTGTCCTACGTCTTGGGTATCCTCTAATATGTAAATAATATTAATTAGGAGCAATTACAAGAGTTAGAGATAAACAAGGGTTAGCACCAAGATTAGCGAGAGATCTAGAGTATGGAACAGAATTAGGAGAGATTTGACTTACTTTGGAGCTTAAAATCTAAAGGAAAAAGAAAGGGGTCTTTGTATAATGAGAGAAAGGAGAAAAAAGAGAGTTTTTTCTTGAAATGGAAAGAAGAGAGGGAGTGTTGCTGCTGGCCGGCCACATTTTAGAGGGTTGGGGGCATTTCCAAGTCAAAGAAATGAGTGGTTTTGAGTTGGGGTCAAAATGGTAACTTGAAAACTCCAAATTTCAAGTTCTAAATCTAATTCTAATCCCTAATCCCAATAAAATTAAATGGGATTAGTCAAATATAAATATCTGGGTTTGGTCATGATAAGTTGGTCAGTTCCAGTTGGGTCCCGATCAGAGTCTAAGCTACCCCGGGTCCTCGATACAAGTCGGAATGAGCTAATATTCGAACCCGACTCAAATAACCCTAAAACAATATCATAAATAATAAAATAAATTTCAAAAATATTCAAAAATACAAAATGACAATGTAGCTCCCCTTCCCGAAAATTTTGAATTATTATTTTTATTTATTCATTTGATTTAAATGGTGTTTTTGAATTTTTATAAATAATTATTTTAGTTAATTATTACGGTAGATGTCTTTAGCCATGGTTGAGTTTTGGAGTACAAGACGACTAGGAATTGTGGCACGGGAGATGTAGCAGTGTGCCTTGACTAGTGTACTAGTCATGCCCGGGGAAACCTAGCCATGGGGATGTCCTAACTAGGAAAACCAGGCCAAGTTGTGACATGACTATTATAAATATTAATTATTTATTATTATTATATTATTTGACGTTGAGTGACCCGGTTGAACCAAATTGGCCAGGCTGGACCCAAACCAAGCCCAAGCCCAGGTAGTCATGTAGGGCATCCCAAGTCGACCATGTAGACATGCATTGGGTGCTAGTATTTTAATTAAGTAACCTAGTAGACGTTTTCCCAAATTGTGGTTAAATGTCTATATTATGAGTTCTTAGTATTAAATAATATTTTATTAATGTCATAGTAAATAATTTCCTTAATAAATATGTTGGATTTTGGAATTTATCTAGATTATATATGCATGTGTATATATATAGAAATATATTCATGGTACATGAAAATAGGCTTTTATACGTATATATATCAAACAATATTATTTTTGTATAAAATGTTGTGTATATTATTTTTATTGTATTCATGGTAAATATATATAAGTATGTATGTATAAATATATGAATATATATAAATGTATGTGTATATATGTATATAAAATATATTATATATGGATTGATATATGTAAAATATGTGTATATGTTACGTATATATAAATATGCGTATATGTGTATGTATATAGGAATATATATATTATAAATATATATGTACTTGTGTGTGTGTATAAGATATATGTATATGTGTATATATATAAATATATATAATATATGTATACGTATATGTGTACATATATATATGTATATATATTAGGCTATAAAAGAAATAAAAGAAAAAGAAAAGGAATAAAAGAAGAAGCAAAGCAGCAACATCAAGCCAAACAGAGCTAACAAAGCCCCCAGCCCAGACCCCAAGCCAGGCCATAACAGGCCCGGCCCACAGTCCACCATCCCCCAAACCGACCCCTGTTCTGTTGCAGCATAGGTTACATATACGTGAGTATATGTATAATCGACAGTTTAAAAACAGAGCAAACACCAAAACCTCAAACCATAACTCCGTTACACCGCGCTACCACAGGCGACCCCGACCCCCAGCATGTGCACGCCACCATACGCCACCCTGCACGACCGTCGACCGGCGTGGCAGCGCTCCAACGCGCAACAGCAACAGCAACCGCAGCAGTAACAGCATCCAAGGGAGGCCACTTCGCGAGGAAATTTTGCAGCGTAGAATTAATCGTTTGTCGACCTACGACTTCGAGTATGAACACAACTTAACCCTCTCTCAACCCCTTCTATTACAATCGTTTGTTTTTTCCTAGATAAATCGTATTAATTCCTGAAAGTTCAGGAAAAACCTGTTAGAAAAACAGGGTATATACTGTCCAATCACCCAAGTTTGGCGATCAATCCCGATCGATCCAATACAATATTTGAAAAACTATTTGAAGACAATTATAGACAACCTGTAGGACTTCACGACCCTTTTTGTGGATTCGAAAATCATCGACTACGCGTTGAAAATTTGAATCCCAAAGTTTCCCAAAAACCTGTTTTAAAAACTAGAAAATTGATCCACACGACGTGCGTCCTGCCATTCTGGGCAACATGGTCGCAAACCGAAGGCATCGAAAGGTGCGTAACGACTTCGTGGTCGTGTGGGCTTTGGCGGAATTCAAATTGGTCGCGTGTGCGCGACGAATTTGATGCGTATCCGTCGAAATTCACCGTATCGTGCACTTTGCAAATTCTTCAATTACTTCGTGCACGCTCGTCAGATCGAGACCAAACTTGCGCCAACAGGACCGTATCATTTTTCTGGTCATGTATGCCAAGTTTGGTCCAATTCTGAGACAGTTGAATCGTACGCCATTTTGCGGGCCCCACGGTCCCACTCAACGGGCGATTTTGTGCACGGCCCGCCGAAATCTAACTTTGGACATATGGTTGGATTCGTATCAAAAAATCGGATCTGTAGACATATAATTTGACGACTTTAGAGACCATTGACTCTGGCACGCTTTTCGGTGCAAAGCAGGTCCAACGGCGGACATCATTTTTGTCCAAAATTATCGTTTTGCCCCTGTGTCCAGAATTGGACTTAAGGACAGACAATCCTAGCTAATTTGACTATTTTGAGACTGTTGGCATTGTCTGTTTCAGCTTTCGGAGACAGTTGTGATGACTTGGACTTCGTGGTTTATCAGTTGACTATATATTTGTTGGATCTGCGTGCAACCTCCAGGCAAGATACATTGCCTCCCTCTACAGTTTATTTACATGCATATTTCTATTATTATTATACAGTTTTACTAGTTGATTATTGACACGAGATTTGTACATCGTGCATGCTAGTATACATATAGTTCTCTAGTTGTTCATGATTTACATGTTTAGTTAATCCCTATATCTTTATATGTTATCAGTTAGTTATTACAGTTCTTTGATTACATGCTTTACTTTAGACAGTATTTACTGGTTTATTAGTCGTATTCTTTTATCGTTATCATGCTTGACTGGATGTCGTGGTTCTATCGGTTTGGTTCCCTCTCGTACCGTGTCGTGAGTCGTATCGTATCATAGGATGAATAAGTCATATCGGAACTGCTTTACCTCCTTGTCTTGAAATCTTGAAACTAACCTGCGATTCCATATAGGGACGAGGGTTAGTAGTTAATCTAACTTGCGAGCCCACACCAGGGGCGAGAGTTAGTAAGCTAATCTGCGAGCCCACATTAGGGGCGAGGGTTAGTAGTTAAGCTAACTTGCGAGCCCACACCAGGGGCGAGAGTTAGTAAGCTAGCCTGCGAGTCCACACCAGGGACGAGGGTTAGTAGTTATATGTCCACACCTGCGAGTCCACACTAGGGACGAGGGTGATGCAAGCCTGCGCGTCCACACCAGGGACGAGGGTTAGTAGTTATATGTCCACATCTACGAGTCCATACTAGGGACGAGGGTGATGCTAGCCTGCGAGTCCACACCAGGGACGAGGGTTAGTAGTATATGGTTCACACCTGCGAGTCCACACTAGGGACGAGGGTGATGCTAGCTTGCGAGTCCACACTAGGGGCGAGGGCTAGTAGTTGTTCAAACCTGCGAGTCCAGACTAGGGGCGAGGGTTTGAGTATTCGATTGGTTGTCCATTGACATCGTGATATCGTGTTCTCTTGTTTTCTCTAGCAGTTCGTTTAGGCGTAGTGGTTCTTCCAGTCGTGTATAGTCGTACTTTCGTGCTGATTGGTCTTTTTCCATTATTTCCTGTATTTTCTTTATTATATGATAAACTGCCAGATAGGCAAGTTTTTATGTATTTTGCTATGTCCCCTGAGGACCTGATGATCTCTTCAGGGTTAGTGAGTGCATGGAGATAGCTGTTAGTTCTGGATGACGGACGGGATAATACGCTTGCGGGATTCAGGTATCGTATCGCAGTTATTATCAGCTCGTGCTTTCATACTTATCATGAGATATCATATTTCCTGATTTAGTTTAGACTCTTGTTACTTTATTAGAGTCTTATCGGACATATATGCTAGTGGGCTGCAGACCACGACCCATACTTGCTCATTCTTGATTATTATTCTTATTGTGGATTGAGATATAGATTTGTTTGCCATGATTTGGCAGTTTACCCTAGCCATGACAACGTTTACGTATTCGAGTCGGGCTGGAGTCCGCTTGATGCGTAGCTGGCTTGCTCACGTTCTCGCATCCGAAAAGCGGGTGCGGGTCGTGACAAGTTTTTTTTGGTGGCCCATGCAGGTCAGAGCATATCGTACCGGTTACGTGACTGTACTGGTACGAGCCTGCGACTTGACTAAACCTTAGAAATCTCAATCCACTCTGCTTTGGAAATTCTCCTAGAAATTCTCAACGTCCTTGAAAACTCCATATTTGCTCTCGATTATACTTCCTTGCTTCCTGTACCATTGATTCTCGTCCCTTCCCATTTCGGAGTGACGAACAATCGTGCTGTCTAAAATTTATTAAAAATCCTTAAATTATAGTATATATTGCTTGACTATTGAATATTGATTGTTTATAGATATGAGGATTATAGTTGCCATATGCCTAGATATCTGTCGGTAGAATGGTTAGCAACTAGTTAGAAGACCATATGATTCCAGTGACCTAGTTTTGAGGAGTAGTGTGACCAAAGGTGGGTAGAAGTCCTCGAGATTTCGTAGTTACAAATTGCTAGGAGAAGGTTGTAAACTATTTTAAGGAATTAAATTTAAGGAGATTTAGATAATAGTAGACTTCCTTTTGAATTTTTAGGAATAATTAGAAATTAGAATTTCGAGGACGAAATTATTTTTAAGGTGGGTAGATTTGTAGCTCCCCTTCCCGAAAATTTTGAATTGTTATTTTTATTTATTCATTTGATTTAAATGGTGTTTTTGAATTTTTATAAATAATTATTTTAGTTAATTATTACGGTAGATGTCTTTAGCCATAGTTGAGTTTTGGAGTACAAGGTGTCACTACCACTTTTCTAGCTTGGGGGTATTTTGGTCATTTTGGTCATTTTTGAAAATTTGTAAATTAATTGGAATTATTATTAATTATTTGGGTTTAATATATTTAATATGATTTTTAGTGTTTTTTGGTAATTTTTAGTAGAATTGATTTAAGTTGACCTTGTAGCCTATAGAGACTTCGACTTAAGTTGACCTTGTAGACTAACCTAGTGGCTAACCTAGGTCTTGACTAAGAGATTAGGATTTGAGAACCTAGGTTGACTTAAGTTCTTAAGGATGAACTCATTGGGTTTAATTTGGTGAAATTAGGAGTTAGTTTGATATGGAAATGGCTTGTGAAGTCACAAGTCATTTTATGACTAATAGGCTTAATGGCCCATAGCCCACACCCATTGAACCAAGCCCTAACCCTAGAAATTCTGAATAGCTTCTTTGGTCAGCCCCTACCCTATTTATATGCTCTCAAAACTAGGGTTGCCTCTTTAGGAAACTTGCCATTTGGAAGAGGTGAGTCCCCATCTTTGTAAATCCCTAGAAAATCCATTTCTTCTCCAAATTCCTTCAAATAAATTGCAATAGAACCTAAATCCCTTGTTCTTGCTGTTTGAAATAAATTTTGACAGGAAGGAATCAATTTGAAGGGCTTTAGGTGGTTTGAGGAATCATTCCTTTGAGTTTTTTTTGGGAGCTTGTGCACATTGAGGTATAATACTATCTATTGCTCCTAAAATCTGGTAAAATTCATTTCTAGGTTGCCCTAACCCTAGCCTAACTATAGGAATAGGGTTTCCCAAATTTTAGTGTCGTTTCGTGTCCATTCTGGACACGTATCAGTGTATGTTATTAAGTGTTTGATGAAATGCCCCAATGGGCATTTCGTGTGATTTTTGGGGTTTTGTTTGAATAGGAAATTATATTTGGGTCTCGCTTACACATTTCTGTGGTTTGTGTCATATCTTAGTGTCGTGTCTAGGCTGCACGGACACGTGTACACACGGTCGTGCACATGCGCGTGCGGGGGCTGTGCGTGCCCTGCTGTGCAGGGCCATTTCCGACATGGACACGCGTCCCCGACGCGTGAAACTTGACACACATCATGGGGCAACATCTGTCACCCCGTGTGTCAAGTTGCACAGGCCCACGTGGCGTGTCGGACACGCACGAGCACGTGCACGTGTTTAGCGCTGTGCAGTTTTCTATTGAAAACGTGCACTGATACGCGCGTGTCGTGTCGTGCACACGCGACTTGGACACGATTCAGGGTGTCCAGTCGATAGCCCTACTCTAGGTGAACATGTGGACCAAATCTCGTGAGTCGTGTCGCTGTGTGTCGTGCACACGATCGACACGAACACGTGCACGACGATTGGTTTCTCTGTGTGCACAGTTCACTGTTTTGTGTATTTAATTAACTGGACACGTTTGTGTCCACTTTTGTGGACACAAACACCTCACACAGCATGTACACGATGTGTTTGTAAGTTACCAACCTCTGTAATTGATTTTTATTCGAATTTCACTGTTCAATTGTCATTTTCCCTATTTTCCTGAAAAACCCATATATCAGTCTTTCTGAATTTTCCAGTTTTTGCAATTTGAGTTTTGTCATCATTTAAACCTTCTTAACACAGTTAATTACATATTCTTAAACCCCTAATAGGTCCACCTATGTGTTATCTAATAGTATGTGGAATTTGGGGTGTATTGATGGGGTTTTGGTCTCAAAAACTGAGATTTTCCTGTGGACTGTTCTTTTGGTTTTACTGTTATTGTTCTTGATTGATTCTTATTAACTGTTAAATGATTTACTGAGTTTAATATCGAGATCACTGTCATGAAGTTGTAAAAACCTGAGTTTGTGAAATTCGAAACTGAGATTGTTTCCAGTTTCACATTGACTTGAGTTCTTCCTCACTTGTTTTCAAGTTGCTTATAATAACCTGAGATGGGACTTAGTTCCCAGTTTTTATGTGAAATTGAGAACTAATGTGTTCACTGTTTTTCATTAAAACTGATTTTTCCTGTTAGTTGTGAACTAATTTCCTTTTGTCCATTGATTTGTGTTGAGTTTTGTTGCCATATGTTAACTGAAATATGGGATTTCATATTGGGGCATGTTAATTAGTTATGTGTGATTCGTGAGCTTTTTCTGAAATATTAATGTTGTGTGCAAATCTGAGTTTTAGTTCTAGAAACCTGTGATATCATTATGGACTGTTTCCTGGGTATTATGTGGGGATGGTTGGTGTGTTTTGAGAAGCAAAAACTGAGATTAAGTGAGGGGACTGATTGGTGCTAGTATTAAACTGATTTTTTTTTTTGGTTTCAATGAAAAATTTGAGCTTTTTTTTTGGACTGTCAACTGTATTGGTTGTGGACTGTTTGATTCACACACGTTTCCTATACCCACACCTATATGTATCACACTCTAGCCTTTTACATATCACTCACATTCCCATGTTACACACACCCACACACACATACACATATGCCTTGTACTTGAGTGCCCCCTCTCTCTCTTTTCATGTATATATATATTATGTGAATGGTGATATATATAAGTTCCAAGAGATAATTGTGTGTGCTTTATATATATATAGATATATGTATAGTGTATGAGTGATTTTGTGTAGTGTCTATAGGATAGATGTTTCTAATAGACTTTTAGTCTTAGTCAAGTCTAGTGGTTATGTATAGGCATGGCTTGACATGGTGTTGACTAGTTTAGTCATAATATAACCTAGAATAGTTTGGTATTGCCTAGATTAGTCTAGAAAGCCTAGAATAGTCTTGCTAGACATAGTTAGACTAGTTTGACCTAGATTAGACTTGGTTGACCTAGTTTGACTTCTAGGGTTGACCAGAGTTGACCAAGAGTTGACTTTGGTCTAGATTGACCTAGTTTCATGTAGAATGCATTAATTTGCATTGTATTATCGTTCTGGACTTGTTGTGACTCGTACTGTTCTAAATAGGAGCCAGACACCACTCCTCAGACAGTACTTTCATCTCGGACTTTCAGATAGCAGGCGAGTACATTCTCTGATCTTTTCATACCTGTCTGGATATATTCATGCTCTAGATTACTCTACATGATGCTGACACGTATCTTCACGGATTAGTACTATATGGATCCCTTCCTGAGATGTTATCCCTCTATGGGTGCATCGGATATTTCATGTTCATGTACTTTATCATGTGCATCAGGTACTCCTTGTACTCGTACTAGTTCATGTTTTTACATGTTCTCATGTGCTTTCACGTGCCTCATGTACTACTCATTACATGAGTTCACGTATCTTAGTTGTATTCATGTGCTTATAACGTAACTTGAATGGATCCTTCTGTACTGATTGGGGCGGGGTGAGTAGAATTGGTTATGTGAACACTATCCCAAGTAGCTGTATAAATGTGCCTCCTTATTTGTATTCATATGCCCCTAAGCCGTTTACATAACCATATTGTACTCTAAATCACGTAGTCACTTACAGTCTTTACTATCATGTATCTATTTCCAGTTACAAATATCTCATGTTTTACTTGTACTTCCATTCAGCACTTCATGTATTTTACTCTATTGCAATGATTTATACTCCTAACCTGATATGAACTGTTGAGAGATATGTGCTCGTTCTCGTCCTGACTGGACCTGTTGAAATATTACAGAGGATGAGGTTGAGGCGTTCTGCCCTACTTACTACGGTGCCACACTAGATGAGTGCCCAGATTTGGACCAGCAGCAGGATCCATTAGCTGTAGACGACACTCCAGTAGTTTAGGATTGTCTTACTTTTGGGATTATTGTACTAGACTTTGAGATATTCTGAGATGTATTTATTTTAGACACTTAGAACTCTGGATTGTATCTCTGTGATTCTCTGTTCTAGATATTGTTATCTTTCATTATCTATCTATCTTACATGTTCTACCTTAGCTGTGGTTGAGTTATATTCTGTTATTACCTTCAATTGTTAGATGTTGTCACCTAGGACAGCGTTCTACCGCCGACACTGCGGCGTAGGCTGGACGTACCCACGTCTCGTGCCCTTACTCTAGGGTGCGGGTCGTGACACGTTTTTAGTGGTGGCCCATGCAGGTCTAGGATATAAGTGTAGTGGTATTCGAACTAGAATATCGCTGCAGCCTGCAGTAGAAATTAGCATATGTTTGAAGGTACTCAATCACACTAGGAAAACTCCTTATCAGATTCTGTATATCTATTTTGCTGCTTATTGTCTTCCTTAGAATTTTAAACTGTCCTCCTTTGATTATTTTGACTCATTTTCAGCAATTGCTTCTTGTTTGATCTGTGTCTCCAGGATGGTTGAGACGCGATCGCATCGCCCCGTGACGGGAGAGGCTGGAGAGGGGTCTGCCACCTCTCGTGTCCAGCATCCAGCTCCCGGTACCACAGGGCCAGTGCAGCCCTCAGGAGTGAGAGTTTCTGCCACTTTTGGAGGAGCACCTCCACCAGTCGGGAGGCCGAGCATGGTGATTCCTGAGATCCTTCCTCCGCAGCAGCCTCCGTCTGTGGGGATGGTTGATGCTGCCCATCTCTTCTCCTTTGTGGAGAGGATTATTGAGTCTCACCAGCAGCAGCAGACGAGGCAGACTGCCGATTTCCTGCAGGGGATCGATGAGGCGCACCAGCTGGTTCGCACCACAGTGGAGATGATCACAGCTCAGGGGACTCAACAGCAGCCCCGTCGGAGGGAGAAGGATATACAGGACTTTCAGAAGATGCACCCTCGGGAGTTCTTCGGCACTGAGGGCATTCACGTTGCAGATGACTGGGTTGAGCACATTGAGGAGATTTTTCGACTAGCAGAGATACCAGATCGTCTCTAGATCGAGGCGACAGGCAGCCAGATGCAAGATTTAGCCCGAGCATGGTATCAGGCTGATCCCAGAGTTGGAGTGGAGGGCCAGATTTGGGCCCAGTTCAAGGAGCTGTTCAAGGAGCAGTTCTTTCCCGATGTAGCCTTGGGTGGGATCGAGGCGCAGTTTGAGGCTCTGGTTCAGGGGAACCAGACGGTGGCAGAGTATGCCGGGGAGTTCTGCCGACTGGCCCGGTTCATTGATGACTTGACGGAGAAGACGAAGGCGAGGAAGTTTCGCCGAGGTCTGATTAGAGAGATTAGGTCGCTGACTAAGAGCGACCGGAACGCTACATTTGCTAAGATTTATTCTGGGGCCATGGCGGCAGAGGACGACCTGGGACTGAGGCAGAAGAGAGGTCGAGACTTTCAGTCAGGCAGTAGCAGTCAGGGGCAGGCCAAGAGGCCTCACTTCCAGCAGCAGCACCAGCAGCAGAGAGGGCAGCAGGCACCTCGTCCGGTAGTCATTTGTGTCTTCTGCAAGAAGCCAGGGCACATGATCCATGAGTGCAGGAAGAAGCTAGGCAAGTGCCTACTTTATGGTGCTGGAGATCACCAGTTGAGGGACTGCCCAGGGGCTTTTGGGCGAGGACAGCAGGGAGGTGGAGCCAAGGCTCCAGTAGGCCAGCAGAGGGGACCAGCCCTGCCGACCCAACAGCAGAGATTCCAACAGCACTGTTTGCCATTGATTGTAAAAGTACAGAACAATTATCGGAGGACTGAACTTAGACTCACAATACAAACTCGCTTGTACAAAGAAAGCCTAGGGATGAAAACCTAGGTACAGCAGTCTAAGTACAATTGTTTATTTTAGATTCTGAGGGGTGACGAAAGAGGCTCGGGAAGGCGACGGCAGCCCTGCCTTACTCCTTGGACGATCGGTATGCAGCCTTGGCTCCTTGCGAAAAGATGGTTGGCGTTGACGAAGAAGTGCTCTTTTTGCTCCTCTGTTGCTCTCCTGGCTTCTCTCTCTGTGTATTCTCTCTCTGACTCTGTATATTTTTTATTTTTTTTGTTGCCGGCCCCTGTGCAAAGAAATGATGCTGGCTATTTATAAGAGTGAGGTATGACCATTAGGGTTTGCTAATGATCATTGTTTTGGAATGTCGGCGCTCCTTCAATCTATCTGAACCCTTGGTCCTGATTACAATGAATCTCGGCCATTAATGAGGATAGCACCGAATCTTGTGAGCAATTAATGTTGATTGCTTTAAATCTTCATGATTGATTATACCAATGCCCGATTGCTCGCCACGTGTCCCATTTGCTTGACGATAAATGATATGCCTTGATCTCAGTAATTATGATGATGATGTCAGATATATTTGTTGAGATTCGGTTAAATCGTCGATTGATCCGATGCCACTGTTTTGATTGTGGGTCCTGCCAGAGCTGCATAGGATGGGCAACACTTGAACCGCAGGGAGATACTCTTCGTGAGCCGTATAGGACAATGCTTTATCGGACCACAGGGAACGAACTCTCAATGAGCCGCATATGCATAGTCTTTGCGAGCCGCATGAGTTAGCGTTGTATTGAGCCGCGGGGGCTGAGCTCTCAGTGGGCCGCATATGGCTGATTTCTGCTAGTCATATAGGATGACTTCTCCGTGAGCCGTATGAAGCTGTTCTCTATTTAAGCCGCATGAGATTTGCTACGTGGCTACCTAGAATTTCTGACGGATCGGGTCAGAGATCTTCTTCCTTTTTCGAAGAGTCTGTCATTATGGCAGAGTCATTATGACACTTTATGCCAGAGCCGCCACAGTCGTCAAATCGTGTCAGAGCATTAAATGAGGTCACTATTCAAAGGACCAGCTGTAGGGAAGGATCTCAGGGGGACACGTGGCATGGATCGAGCCGCATATTCCTGCTGAACCGCATACACTCTTGAGCCGCATGAGACAGAGTGTCTTCCTTTGAACTGTATAAAACAGCCCCCATATGAGCCGCATAGGCTTCGTATCCGGAGCCGCATGGACCATTATTCTGATATTTTCCATGCTTCTACAAGCACCAGCAGCAGGCACGAGGTGGACAGCAGGGGCGAGCTTTCGCCATGGCAGCTGAGGATGCTGAGGTTATCGGAGAGCTGATAGCAGGTTCGGTTCTTCTCGACTCCCTTCCAGCATTTGTACTCTTTGATTCCGGGGCTTCCTACAGCTTTGTGTCTGTATCGTATGCTATTAGACACAGTTTGATTTCGGAACCATTGCCTAGGACCTGCAAGATCACGACCGGGGGTGGGGTCATCCTCGTGAGTGATGTTTGCAGAGGACGGAGTGTTATATTGGGAGGCCGAGAGTTGGGGGTGAGTCTACTAGTCATGCCTTTACCGAACTACGATATTATATTAGGTATGGACTGGCTGAGTAGACTCCACGCCCGTATTGATTGCCGTGGGGGTAGAGTTTTGTTCGGGGCGCCAGGAGAGCCAGAGTTTGAGTACACCCGACGGCAGACAGAGCAGGACGGCGGAGTCTTTTGTGGAGCTTCAGTCGAGGAGCAGGTGGCTCCGCATCCCTTGATCGCAGAGTTTATGGACGTATTCCCAGAGGAGTTACCAGGGCTTCCACCGGACAGAGATGTAGAGTTCTCGATAGACTTGGTTCCCGGCGCGGAACCGATCTCTCAGCATGTCTATCGAGTGAACAACAGCGAGTTAGTGGAGCTGAAGAAGCAGGTGGATGAGCTGCAGGACAAGGGCTTCATTCGCTCGAGTTCTTCACCTTGGGGTGCACCGGTGCTCTTCGTACCGAAGAAGGATGGGTCGGTACGTATGTGTATCGACTACAGGGCACTTAACAACCTGACAATCAAGAACAGATACCCACTGCCGCGGATCGATGATCTGTTTGATCAGTTGAGCGGAGCTCGGGTGTTCTCCAAGATTGATTTGAGGTCGGGTTATCACCAGGTGAAGGTGAGGAAGGAGGATATCCCCAAGACCGCTTTCAGGACGCGGTACGGGCAGTTTGAGTTTTTGGTTATGCCGTTTGGGCTAACCAATGCACCAGCAGAGTTTATGAATCTAATGAACAAGGTGTTCCACCAGTACTTGGACAAGTTTGTGGTGGTGTTCATTGATGATATCTTGGTATATTCCAAGACAGAGGAGGAGCACGAGGAGCATCTGCGGATAGTGCTAGAGACTCTCAGGCAGGAGCAGCTTTATGGGAAACTCTCCAAGTGTGAGTTTTTCTTGGACCGGGTGGACTTCTTGGGGCATGTGGTGACTGGAGATGGTATCTCATTTGACCCCAAGAAGATTGTAGCAGTTGAGGCTTGAACAGCGCCGACTTCATTGGCAGAGATCAGGAGTTTCCTGGGGCTGGCAAGTTATTACCGGAGATTTGTACAGGATTTCTCCCGGGTTGCAGAGCCGTTGACACGGTTGATCCGGAAGGATACTGAGTTTGTTTGGTCAGAGGAGTGTCAGGCAGCTTTCGATGAGTTGAAGAAGCGGCTTACGACAGCTCCGATTCTGACATTGCCTTCAGGATCGGGTGGATTCACTATTTATAGTGATGCTTCAGGAAAGGGGCTGGGTTGCGTCTTGCAGCAGCATGGGAAGGTGATTGCCTATGCTTCCAGGCAATTACGTCCCCATGAGAAGAACTACCCTACCCATGACCTGGAGCTGGCGGCGGTGATTTTTGCTTTGAAGTTATGGAAGCACTATCTGTATGGCGAGAGGGTGGAGATCTTCACAGACCACAAGAGCTTGAAGTATGTGTTCACTCAGAAGGAGTTGAACATGAGGCAGCGCAGGTGGCTTGAGCTGATGAAGGACTTTGATATCGCACTCCAGTATCACCCGGGGAAGGCCAACGTGGTTGCCGATGCCTTGAGTAGGTATCCGACAGCCATGTGTTTGACTATGGATCGGCACCTGCTTGCAGATTTGGAGAGCCTTGAGATTGAGGTGATCGTGCCCGGAGTACAGATGCAGTTATGGGGCCTTCAGATACAGTCGGACATGATGGACAAGATCAAGGCGACACAGTTTGATGATGTGGCTCTGCGGTGTATCCGAGAGCGGATCCGTATGGGAGTGGAGGATTCTGAGTTCTCACTTGCAGAGGATGGTGCCCTGAGGCACGGTGCCAGGTTATGTGTGCCTAGTGGGGAGCTCAGAGAGCAGATTATGCAGGAGGCTCACAGATCGCAGTACTCTATACATCCTGGTGCCAACAAGATGTACAGGGATCTGCGAGAGCATGTCTGGTGGTACGGGATGAAGAGGGAGGTGTCCAACTTCGTAGCTAGATGCTTGATCTGTCAGCAGGTCAAGGCTGAGAGGCAGAGGCCCGGGGGATTATTGCAGCCGTTGCCCATTCCAGAGTGGAAGTGGGAACATATTACCATGGATTTTGTATCGGGGTTGCCGCGTACACCAGGAAGAAAAGACGCGATTTGGGTCATCGTTGACAGGTTGACCAAATTGGCCCACTTCTTGCCATTCAAGGTGGGTACGTCTACAGAGAGGCTCGCGGAGTTGTATATGAGACAGATAGTCAGGATTCACGGAGTTCCCGTCAGCATAGTCTCAAATCGGGATAGCCGCTTTACTTCCCATTTATGGAGGAGTCTGCTGACTAGCTTGGGCACTCAGCTCAAGTTTAGTACCGCATACCACCCCCAGACGGACGGACAGTCAGAGAGGACTATTCAGACCCTTGAGGATATGTTGCGGACGTGCGTCCTGGATTTTGGAGATTCCTGGAAGGATCACCTGTATTTGGTAGAGTTTGCTTACAACAACAGTTTTCAGGCCAGCATTGAGATGTCACCGTTTGAGGCTCTGTACGGGCGTAGGTGTCGTACACCCTTATCTTGGGATGATGTTGGAGAGCGAGCTTTACTGGGACCAGAGATGGTTGTTGACGCAGCCGAGAAGGTGAAGCTCATCTGGGACAGACTTCGCGTGGCGCAGGACAGACATCGGCACTGGGCCGATAGCAACCGGAGGCCGCTGGAGTTTGAGGTACAGATTTAGATCTAGGATTAGAAGTAGGTTGTATTTTGTTTGTTTTGTTGATTGATCGTGTTTAATTTTTAGTAACTTGAGACCTTGCTTGTGATTAGGTTGGAGACATGGTTTTTCTGCGGATATCTCCGACTCGTGGTACGATACGTTTTGGTGGAGGTGGAAAGCTTATCCCGTGCTTCATCGGCCCTTTCGTTATCAGCGGGAGAGTCGGTGACGTGGCATACAGGCTAGACTTGCTACCTGCACTAGTGGGCGTCCACAACGTATTTCACGTATCACAGCTGAGACGGTACGTGGCTGACCCTAGCCATGTGCTCGATCACTCGGAGATAGAGGTTGGACCTACTCTCAGTTATCCAGAGCAGCCTGTGGAGATTCTGGATCGTCGAGAGAAGGTATTGAGGAACCAGGTGATACCCTTGGTACGTGTCGCATGGAGGCATCATTCTCCAGGAGAGTCGACCTGGGAGCGGGAGGATGAGATGCGCGAGCGGTACCCCTATCTTTTTGGACCTTGAGGTATACTTTTCTATCCTTCTTAGCAGTTAGCTTCGCCTTTAATTTCGAGGACGAAATTATTTTAAGGAGGGTAGATTTGTCACTACCACTTTTCTAGCTTGGGGGTATTTTGGTCATTTTGGTCATTTTTGAAAATTTGTAAATTAATTGGAATTATTATTAATTATTTGGGTTTAATATATTTAATATAATTTTTAGTGATTTTTGGTAATTTTTAGTAGATTGATTTTGACCCTATAGAGACTTCGACTTAAGTTGACCTTGTAGACTAACCTAGTGGCTAACCTAGGTCTTGACTAAGAGATTAGGATTTGAGAACCTAGGTTGACTTAAGTTCATGAGGATGAACTCATTGGGTTTAATTTGGTGAAATTAGGAGTTAGTTTGATATAAAAATGGCTTGTGAAGTCACAAGTCATTTTATGACTAATAGGCTTAATGGCCCATAGCCCACACCCATTGAACCAAGCCCTAACCCTAGAAATTCTGAATAGCTTCTTTGGTCAGCCCCTTCCCGATTTATATGCTCTCAAAACTAGGGTTGCCTCTTTAGGAAACTTGCCATTTGGAAGAGGTGAGTCCCCATCTTTGTAAATCCCTAGAAAATCCATTTCTTCTCCAAATTCATTCAAATAAATTGCAATAGAACCTAAATCCCTTGTTCTTGCTGTTTGAAATAAATTTTGACAGGAAGGAATCAATTTGAAGGGCTTTGGGTGGTTTGAGGAATCATTCCTTTGAGTTTTTTTTGGGAGCTTGTGCACATTGAGGTATAATACTATCTATTGCTCCTAAAATCTGGTAAAATTCATTTCTAGGTTGCCCTAACCCTAGCCTAACTATAGGAATAGGGTTTCCTAAATTTTAGTGTCGTTTCATGTCCATTCTGGAAACGTATCAGTGTATGTTATTAAGTGTTTGATGAAATGCCCCAATGGGCATTTCGTGTGATTTTTAGGGTTTTGTTTGAATAGGAAATTATATTTGGGTCTCGCTTACACATTTCTGTGGTTTGTGTCGTGTCTTAGTGTCGTGTCTAGGATGCATGGACACGTGTACACACGGTCGTGCACACGCGCGCGCGGGGGCTGTGCGTGCCCTGCTGTGCGCGGCCATTTTCGACACGGACACGCGTCCCCGACGCGTGAAACTTGACACACATCATGGGGCAACATCTGTCACCCCGTGTGTCAAGTTGCATAGGCCCACGTGGCGTGTCGGACATGCACGAGCACGTGCACGTGTTTAGCGCTGTGCAGTTTTCTATTGAAAACGTGCACTGATACGCACGTGTCGTATCGTGCACACGCAACTTGGACACGATTCAGGGTGTCCAGTCGATAGCCCTAGTCTAGGTGAACACGTGGACCAAATCTCGTGAGTCGTGTCGCTGTGTGTCGTGCACACGATCGACACGAACACGTGCACGACGATTGGTTTCTCTGTGTGCACAGTTCACTGTTTTGTGTATTTAATTAACTGGACACGTTTGTGTCCACTTTTGTGGACACAAACACCTCACACAGCATGTACACGATGTGTTTGTAAGTTACCAACCTCTGTAATTGATTTTTATTCGAATTTTACTGTTCAATTGTCATTTTCCCTATTTTCCTGAAAAACCCATGTATCAGTCTTTCTGAATTTTCCAGTTTTTGCAATTTGAGTTTTGTCATCATTTTAAACCTTCTTAACACAGTTAATTACATGTTCTTAAACCCCTAATAGGTCCACCTATGTGTTATCTAATAGTATGTGGAATTTGGGGTGTATTGATGGGGTTTTGGTCTCAAAAACTGAGATTTTCCTGTGGACTGTTCTTTTGGTTTTACTGTTATTGTTCTTGATTGATTCTTATTAACTGTTAAATGATTTACTGAGTTTAATATCGAGATCACTGTCATGAAGTTGTAAAAACCTGAGTTTGTGAAATTCGAAACTGAGATTGTTTCCAGTTTCACATTGACTTGAGTTCTTCCTCATTTGTTTTCAAGTTGCTTATAATAACCTGAGATGGGACTTAGTTCCCAGTTTTTATGTGAAATTGAGAACTAATGTGTTCACTGTTTTTCATTAAAACTGATTTTTCCTGTTAGTTGTGAACTAATTTCCTTTTGTTCATTGATTTGTGTTGAGTTTTGTTGCCATATGTTAACTGAAATATGGGATTTCATATTGGGGCATGTTAATTAGTTATGTGTGATTCGTGAGCTTTTTCTGAAATGTTAATATTGTGTGCAAATCTGAGTTTTAGTTCTAGAAACCTGTGATATCATTATGGACTGTTTCCTGGGTATTATGTGGGGATGGTTGGTGTGTTTTGAGAAGCAAAAACTGAGATTAAGTGAGGGGACTGATTGGTGCTAGTATTAAACGGATTTTTTTTTTGGTTTCAATGAAAAATCTGAGCTTTTTTTTTTTTGGACTGTCAACTGTATTGGTTGTGGACTGTTTGATTCACACACGTTTCCTATACCCACACCTATATGTATCACACTCTAGCCTTTTACAAATCACTCACATTCCCATGTTACACACACCCACACACACATACACATATGCCTTGTACTTGAGTGCCCCCTCTCTCTCTTTTTATGTATATATATATTATGTGAATGGTGATATATATAAGTTCCAAGAGATAATTGTGTGTGCTTTATATATATATATAGATATATGTATAGTGTATGAGTGATTTTGTGTAGTGTCTATAGGATAGATGTTTCTAATAGACTTTTAGTCTTAGTCAAGTCTAGTGGTTATGTATAGGCATGGCTTGACATGGTGTTGACTAGTTTAGTCATAATATAACCTAGAATAGTTTGGTATTGCCTAGATTAGTCTAGAAAGCCTAGAATAGTCTTGCTAGACATAGTTAGACTAGTTTGACCTAGATTAGACTTGGTTGACCTAGTTTGACTTCTAGGGTTGACCAGAGTTGACCAAGAGTTGACTTTGGTCTAGATTGACCTAGTTTCATGTAGAATGCATTAATTTGCATTGTATTATCGTTCTGGACTTGTTGTGACTCGTACTGTTCTAAATAGGAGCCAGACACCACTCCTCGGACAGTACTTTCATCTCGGACTTTCAGATAGCAGGCGAGTACATTCTCTGATCTTTTCATACCTGTCTGGATATATTCATGCTCTAGATTACTCTACATGATGCTGACACGTATCTTCACGGATTAGTACTATATGGATCCCTTCCTGAGATGTTATCCCTCTACGGGTGCATCGGGTATTTCATGTTCATGTACTTTATCATGTGCATCAGGTACTCCTTGTACTCGTACTAGTTCATGTTTTTACATGTTCTCATGTGCTTTCACGTGCCTCATATACTACTAATTACATGAGTTCACGTATCTTAGTTGTATTCATGTGCTTATAACGTAACTTGAATGGATCATTGTGTACTGATTGGGGCGGGGTGAGTAGAATTGGTTATGTGAACACTATCCCAAGTAGCTGTATAAATGTGCCTCCTTATTTGTATTCATGTGCCCCTAAGCCGTTTACATAACCATATTGTACTCTAAATCACGTAGTCACTTACAGTCTTTACTATCATGTATCTATTTCCAGTTACAAATATCTCATGTTTTACTTGTACTTCCATTCAGCACTTCCTGTATTTTACTCTATTGCAATGATTTATACTCCTAACCTGATATGAACTGTTGAGAGATATGTGCTCGTTCCCGTCCTGACTGGACCTGTTGAAATATTACAGAGGATGAGGTTGAGGCGTTCTGCCCTACTTACTACGGTGCCACACTAGATGAGTGCCCAGATTTGGACCAGCAGCAGGATCCATTAGCTGTAGACGACACTCCAGTAGTTTAGGATTGTCTTACTTTTGGGATTATTGTACTAGACTTTGAGATATTCTGAGATGTATTTATTTTAGACACTTAGAACTCTGGATTGTACCTCTGTGATTCTCTGTTCTGGATATTGTTATCTTTCATTATCTATCTATCTTACATGTTCTACCTTAGCTGTGGTTGAGTTATATTCTGTTATTACCTTCAATTGTTAGATGTTGTGACCTAGGACAGCGTTCTACCGCCGACACTGCGGCGTAGGCTGGACGTACCCACGTCTCGTGCCCTTACTCTAGGGTGCGGGTCATGACACAAGGCGACTAGGAATTGTGGCACGGGAGATGTAGCAGTGTGCCTTGACTAGTGTACTAGTCATGCCCGGGGAAACCTAGCCATGGGGATGTCCTAACTAGGAAAACCAGGCCAAGTTGTGACATGACTATTATAAATAGTTAATTATTTATTATTATTATATTATTTGACGTTGAGTGACCCGGTTGAACCAAATTGGCCAGGCTGGACCCAAACCAAGCCCAAGCCCAGGTAGTCATGTAGGGCATCCCAAGTCGACCATGTAGACATGCATTGGGTGGTAGTATTTTAATTAAGTAACCTAGTAGACGTTTTCCCAAATTGTGGTTAAATGTCTATATTATGAGTTCTTAGTATTAAATAATACTTTATTAATGTCATAGTAAATAATTTCCTTAATAAATACGTTGGATTTTGGAATTTATCTAGATTATATATGCATGTGTATATATATAAAAATATATTCACGGTACATGAAAATAGGCTTTTATACGTATATATATCAAACAATATTATTTTTGTATAAAATGTTGTGTATATTATTTTTATTGTATTCTTGGTAAATATATATAAGTATGTATGTATAAATATATGAATATATATAAATGTATGTGTATATATGTATATAAAATATATTATATATAGATTGATATATATAAAATATGTGTATATGTTACGTATATATAAATATGCGTATATGTGTATGTATATAGGAATATATATATTATAAATATATATGTACTTGTGTGTGTGTATAAGATATATGTATATATGTATATATATAAATATATATAATATATGTATACGTATATGTGTACATATATATATGTATATATATTAGGCTATAAAAGAAATAAAAGAAAAAGAAAAGGAATAAAATAAGAAGCAAAGCAGCTGTCACGGCCCGCACCCTAGAGTAAGGGCACGAGAACGTAACAACGCCCAGCCTACGCCGCAGTGTCGGCGGTAGAACGCTGTCCTAGGTCACATCATCTAACAAAATAATGCTAAGCAGTTTATACTCCCCAAATGGGGGTGACATAGCAGATACAGTCTCAATCACATCTAAGGTAGAGCATGATAAAGATAGATAAAACATGAAATCCAAAAGAGATACAGGAGATAGAAGTCTAAGTGTCTAAGATACATAAACCCAGAAATACATCTCAAAACTCAAATACAGTAATCCACAAAGTAAATACAACTCCAGACAAAATGAAATAACTATCTAAACAACCTCTACTGTGTCTCCTCTAGGCTAGCAGACAATCCCAGGCCATCTGTAAAATTTATCAACAGGTCCAGTCAGGACAGGAGCGAGCACATTACATCTCAACAGTTCATAGCAGGTTAGAAAATATAATCATGCAGTAAAGTAAGATACAAGTACTGAAAGAAGTGCAGTATGTAAACAGAGAGAGAAAGCTGTAATAGAAATATCTGCTATAGATAAAGAGCTAACATGTGGCTAGTGAGTCAGAGTACAATATGGACATGTAAATGGCATGGGATGATTCTGATAAGACACTACGGAATGATTCTGATAAGATACTACTGGTGTATTATTCACATGTCCACTTCTACTCCCCCGTACCCCCAATCAATACACAAGGATCCAACCAGGTTATGTTATGATTCCATGTAAGGCCCCCGAAGGGTGGTACATGAATGTCCCATAAATGGGGATTCTAGAAAACCCAATGTATGGGATAAGGATTCAAGGAAGACTCTGTGATCATAAGAGTATATGTCACAAGTAATCAGTGAACCAATGAAGCATAGTGATACGCCATGTAAGTGAAACACACATAACATGTAGTACCCGATGCTCCCTAAGGATACTCAAGAAGGGATCCATATAGTACCAATCCGTGTGACCAACGTGCCAGTAACAAGTAAAGTAATTTAATGCAGGAAATAATTCTAAGCAGGATATGAAATGATCAGAGAATGTACTCGCCTGATAACCTGAACAGCTGATAAGTATAGGGGGTCCAACTGAAGCCACAGAGTCCTATTTAAAGCAACACAGGTTACAAGGTGTTCAAGTTGTAATAAATGAATCTCTATAATCAATCTACATTATCCTAGGTTCTTTTAAGTCAAATTAACTCTAGGTCAACTCCGGTCAATAATTTAGTCAAACTAGGTCAAGTATTGACTTACAGTTGACTTTGGGTCAACTGGTCAACTCTGGTCAAACAGGGTCAATTCTAGTCTAATATAAAGTGTACTTCGTCATTTGTACGTCGAAACTTACGTCACACAAATCGAGATAAGAAGATTATCGGTAAAATTGATAATCTTATTATAGTGATCCATGTGTCCATCTTGTCAATTTCAGCGATGTGAGATCACTGGAATTGACTGAGCTCAGTTTCGTTGTACTAATCCCGAAATACGAATATTATAAGAATTAATTATTAATTAATTATAAAAAGGTTAAACTCAGAGAAATTATCAACAAACATTGTCGGACGATGAAATAAACATCGCCAACGTGTCCAAAATGGTCAAATTAGCTAGGATAGCCTACCCAACGGTCCAATTTGGACACAAGGGCAAAAAGGTAATTTCGGGTCAAAACGGTGTCCGTGTCGGAGCCATTTTGTACCGAAAAATATGCAAGAAATAAGTCTATAAAATATAATAAATTATATGTCCACGAAACCAG
Source organism: Iris pallida (assembly GCA_029216955.1). Lineage (NCBI taxonomy): Eukaryota > Viridiplantae > Streptophyta > Magnoliopsida > Asparagales > Iridaceae > Iris > Iris pallida. The sequence goes on along the minus strand of JANAVB010006596.1, from coordinate 3,804,744 downwards.
AATGACGATACGAACCCAACGGTATCTCCAGAATTGGATTCCGTTGACCCGATCTCAATTTGGTCCGTTGACCAGAACTTGGAATTCCGGTTTGCACGGAAATACGTGCCGGAGTCAATGTTCTCAAAACTCAGCAAACTACCTGTCAACGAGTCCAGAATGATGATACGAACTCAACGGTATCTCCGGAATTGGATTCCGATGAGCCGATCTAAAAATGACCCGTTGACCCAGAATGTGGGACCCACTTTGCATCGAAAAATGTGCCAGGGCCCACGTTCTCCAAATCTAACAAATTTTATATGAAAACAAGCCAGAACGATGCCACAAGTGTAATGGTGGTGTCAGAAATGAAATCTGGAGTCCCGTGTTCAAAAATAGAATTTTACAAGTTGGAAATTACGAATTCGGATGGCCAATTTTGGCGTCGAATTCAACCAATCAAACAAGCTCACAATGAAACGAAACTGGAGGGGTAGCAAGAGGGTTATACCAGCTTCGCACCAGAATTGGTAGCACGCCAAATGGAGCTGCGGTGGAGGAGATACAAGCTGACGAAGTTGGCCCCGCGAAACTGTCCAAATTTAATACAATTTAAACGGTCAACTTGGTGGCCGGTTTTGATGTATCAAACGATAAAATTAACGGACGAAAATTGACAGCGATGAAGGTGGATATACCGAGATTGTGACGGAGCAAAGAAATCGCCGATCCAACGGTCGAATTTTTGGGAAAATGCGTGCGAAGTTGCTACGACGGAAGGCAATTTTAGTCTCGTTCCCGAGCTCGTCACGACGGGACGTCGTGCAAAACGCACGAATCGCCTCGACGGCACATCCCGGAGGACGGTGGCCGTCAGGGGGCTGCGCGTCGGAGTTCGCTGGAGGATGGGGGTACCCACGACGGTGCGTGGCCGGCCACGGCGGCGCTGCACCGCCCGTGCGCGCGGGCAAGGGGCGCGCCTACACGCGTGCGACTGTGCTGTGCGCTGGCCGGGGCTCGCGCGGCCTAGCCTGGCCGGCGACGGCACGGCGGGGACGTCCAGCCTGGCCACGGCGACGGTCTGGGCGACGCGGCCACACGACGATGGGGGTGGGGCGGCCGGAATGGTGTAGTGGTGGTTGGTGGTCGCGGTTTGATAGGGGGAGAGGAGGAGAGAAGGAGGAGTGGTGGAGAGTGGTCGGCGGTGGCCGACGGTGAGGTGGGAGGAGGCTGGGGTCGCCCAGCCAAGGAGGAGGTGGTCGGTTTGTGAAGGGTTCGGGTGATGATGGTGGTGGTGTAGTATTGATGTTGTTGTTTTAGTTGTGTGGAGAGAATAAGTGAGAGAGAGAAAGAGAGATAATGTTGTGCAATTAATGAGAGAGAGAATGGGGGAAAAGTTCTCCTCATTCTTAGGGTCGGCTGTGTGAGAGTTTGTGTGGGTGTTTGGAATTGAATGGTGATGATTTAATTAAGGGAAAATCAATGGCTACGATGGAATAAAGGGAAAATAGGTAATTCCAATAGGGATTTAAATCAACAGAATTTTCCAATAAATATAGAAAAATAGGTAGAAGAGTACTTGATATTTTTGGGCAAAAAAATTTGAGGGTGTCATGATGGAGAATAACATGGAGCTGGACTGGACTCGGTGGAGCCGGATTGGATCAAAATCAGACATTGTGCAAAAATTGAACTAAAATTAGGAATCGATGATCATGGATAAATAAGTAGCACATGGGGATTCCAATAAATGGGACACAAGTGGCAGACGGGTAGTAGGCTCAATGTGGGCCATGTCTATAGTTGGGGTTGACAGGTTTTGGTCGACAGGGGACCCACAAATCAAGTTGGAAAACGAATGTGACACCGTGGGATGAAATAAAATCGGATCACGTGTCAGGAAAGTTGTGCGAAGCAAATGGAGCACAAAATGACGTGTCTGAGTGGGACACGAAGGTCATGGGTGACGAGCGTCTCGAGTAGATCATGCATGAGGAGTTGGTTTCAAGAAACTGACTGATCTTGCGCTCCCAAATTAAAAGTCACGGTAACGTGCTAATAATGATCAAGGAAAAGAGTGGGAAAATCAATTAATAATCAAATGGTCTAATTCGACCCGAAGTTCAGTGAAGCAAAAAGAGCACAAGGGAATAAGTTTGAGTGGGACAATATATACCATCATGAAGGTAATCTTGTCCACTCCAAAACTCGTGAAGAAGATTTCCAGAGTTGAACATCCCTGACACTCCAAATGTCAAAGGCACGGAAAAAGCACACTTAAGGAAAAATCACAGAATATACTATTTATCGAAACCAATCAATCAGTAAATAAAATAAAAAAAATCAACCCGAAATTCAGGGTGCTCACATCCTACCCACCTTATAAAAATTTCGTCCTCGAAATTAAAATTGTTCATACTCCTTCTAGGTCAAACCCCCACAATCAAGGTCCCAGATCTTAAACAAATCATACCATCAAAAGGACAACGTACAGGGTCATAGCATACGGTGGTAGTGAAGTCTCATCTAGGTATACTAGTCATACTAACCAAAACGGTCATCGGGTATCAAAACACACAAGCAATCTAGGGTGCTAAACTAGAGAAGTCACAGAAACAACAAACCATCAAAACTGTAAGGCAGTCTACCATCCTATATGAAAACTGGTGCTTATCAAAATAAAATAAAGGCAACTACCAATTATCTATAAATGACACAAAAAAATTAAATTCAAAAATTAAGGAATTGAAAATCACTTGCATTGAAATCCAATCACAATATATATAGGGAGCGTTAGAGGGGGAAAACTAACATTATGAGTATGAGGACATGTTCATATGGTTAGATAGTAGGCGTGTGTGTATGTGAAATATACACGAAATTGTATAGGAGGATTTGGGTTTCAAACAATAGCTATCCCGTTACACTACTCATGGTATATTGGTTAAGCAATCTACAATACACAACTCCTTTACTCATAACATGCATGGCTAACCATATACATATATATATATATATATATATATATATATACATATATATATATATATATATATATATATATATATATATATATATATATATAAAGAGGTAGAGATTTAGTTTTGTATCTATATACGTTATAACATGTATGCATAAACTCTACATATATATCTATACAGGTACATGATCATAACATAGAGAGGAAAGGTTAGGTTACATGACAGGGTATACTAAATTAGGGTGTGTGTGTGTCCTTGTACAGGGTTATAGCTTAGTAATGAAAGGTTAAACCCAATTTTAGTTCAACATTTACATACAAAATCTGAAAATAAGCTAACATTTAAACCAGTGCAATATTAACATAATGCAGTTTCAGAATTTAGGAGTTTGAAACATCACAACTAATCTCAATGCTCCCAATACATCCTAACATGATAGAAATGAAACCCTAACATACTATCCATACATTTATCTACGCATACAGTTCAATATTACATGTTAAATCTGAAATTGAACTAAACATGGAAATCAATGCAAAAATGTTAACATGTATTCAGTTTTCAGGATTTTGGAGAATTTGCACATCAAAACCAACTCAATGTTTATCACAACCTATCATGTAAGAATATGAAACCTAACATTATATCCCTACAACAACAATGTACACAGCTCTAAATATTACATTTAAAACAACAATTTGAACTAACATTTAAAATCCCGTATCAAGGGTTAATATGCACACAGTCTTAGATTGACAAATTCAAACACAAAACTCAACCAAACACATTTTTTTTGAATCGAAATCCTATGTATAACGTACATGTGCAGTGATATAAATAAAACTATTATCATGAAATTTTATATTTGAATTACGAATTTTAAACTGGAAAAGCAGAAAACTAGAAATAGTGGGATTTTTAAAATTTAGACATTAACGACATATTAATATGTATTTAGCTAGGTGGAAAATCAAGTGTAGTATGCATACGTGTCAGGTAAGGTGTCCACTATATACATTTATATATATATATTCTCATGTCCCAATATAAAAATTTAATTCTACGTTAAAACCAACAATTAGATTCCTACCAAGATTGCAAGCAGGTGATTGACGTAATCAAGACAGTATTATTATTATTATTTAATACAAGAATAATAGCAAGAAAGAAATAACGATAAAATCTGTTTTGCTTATCTGTTTAAAGGAGAACCCATTTTGAAATCCAGAGCTAAAATATCAAATCCAAGATAAGGTCTAACAAAGTTATCGATTCATTATAGTAAGAAAACTATAGCTAGAAGTTACACAAGGTTTATAAAAACAGGCAAACCTACTCCTAAGTTAAATAATGAGAAGCAAAATAAAACAAAACAAAAAATAATTCTTTTCTTTTTGAGGGACTGCAACAAAAGTAGAGAAAACATGTTTGAAAACATTTAAGGTACAATCTGATAATCATATGCGTCTATCCAAAATTATGGTACTCTAAATCCTCGTCATACTAGTAAGCAAGGCTACGATAATCACAGAATCTTTGACTTATGCACATACCTCTAGAATCATGATATTTAACATTTTCGTATTGCCGCTAGCTTGGCTGCGAAAACCTTAAATTCCTACACCCGAGAAATATACCCAAAGTCAGACTATATGTCCTCACCATGCTGGCTAATGTGACTATAGAAGACAAGATTTCCATAACTTAGATGACCTAGCCCATATAATTTCATCTTGCCAAAATTTAAATTAAATCAACAATGAATACCAAAAAAAATCAAATTTATCAACGAACAACAAAATTCAAAAATGAACAAAATCCTTCAAATCATATAACTACAAACTCGGATGCTACAGCTAACATCAAGATTCAAAATTCCACAATCTTCATCAAAATCAATAAATACAAACTCAAATTCAATAATAATACATCAAAATCAAATTCAACAACCGAAAGTAAAGATAAATCAAATCAAGAAAAAAGAGTTTTCAAATCGGAGTTAAAATAAGATTCTCAAGGGTCGTCCCAGGAATCTCTCAAGGGTCCTAACTGTGATTGAGTACCTTCAAAATATATCCTATTCCTACTGCAGGCTGTAGTGGTACTCTAGTTCGAATACCACTACATAAACTCGACCTGTATGGGCCACCACTAAAAATGTGTCACGGCCCGCACCCTAGAGTAAGGGCACGAGAACGTAACAACGCCCAGCCTACGCCGCAATGTCGGCGGTAGAACGCTGTCCTAGGTCACATCATCTAACAAAATAATGCTAAGCAGTTTATACTCCCTGAATGGGGGTGACATAGCAGATACAGTCTCAATCACATCTAAGGTAGAGCAGATAAAGATAGATAAAACATGAAATCCAAAAGAGATACAGGAGATACAAGTCTAAGTGTCTAAGATACATAAACCCAGAAATACATCTCAAAACTCAAATACAGTAATCCACAAAGTAAATACAACTCCAGACAAAATGAAATAACTATCTAAACAACCTCTACTGTGTCTCCTCTAGGCTAGCAGGTAATCCCAGGCCATCTGTAAAATTTATCAACAGGTCCAGTCAGGACATGAGCGAGCATATTACATCTCAACAGTTCATAGCAGGTTAGAAAATATAATCATGCAGTAAAGTAAGATATAAGTACTGGAAGAAGTGCAGTATGTAAACAGAGAGAAAAAGCTGTAATAGAAATATCTACTATAGATAAAGAGCTAACATGTGGCTAGTGAGTCAGAGTACAATATGGACATGTAAATGGCATGGGATGATTCTGATAAGACACTACAGAATGATTCTGATAAGATACTACTGGTGTATTATTTGTTGGCCCATTGGTCATATGGTCAACCTGATTTTAATAATTGATCAAAACTCTGTCTGGATATACGAAGCTTGTTGGGACATCTCAGCTTCTTGGACATAAGCAAGATTGGATATTCACTCCGTTCAAGACTGAAGATCCGTTTGCCTACTTGAGTCTGTACTTCCTATGCAATGTAATTTTTCATTTTATTTGAGTCTAGGAATACGTTGTACACCGAATCGTACTGGCAAATAGGCTATCCCCAAAATAGTTCAAAATGTTTTTAAAATGACCTATCAAAATGTTTACAAAAAGGTTTTCAAAAAGGTTTTCAAAAAATCACCAAAAATCTATTTTAAAACCCTAACCTAACCCTGACAGAACTCGGCCAGAGTTCGGCCAGAGTTCGGCCAGAGTTCGGTTGGTGGCCGTTTGATTTTTGAATTCTCTGGAACTTGGTCCTCCTGCAGTTGCGGATTTGACCGAGATTTGCTCATCGAGTTCTGCCCGAATTCTGCCCGAATTCTGACAGAGTTCTCCTTTTGGAATTCCTATAAATAGAGATGGATTTCGATCATTTCAATTCACTCATTCACTTTCAATCTTCTCTCTATCTAAAAAGCTTTCTGCCTTCCAAAGAGTTTTCTAGAGCTTTCATTTTCAGATCCCAAGCCAGTTACAATCCTCTAGTCGATTTGCCAGTGCGGTACGGTCTAAAAGTTTCTGAGAGATTATAATCAGAAGGCTTGATTGAAGAATACCTCTTCACATTTGAAGTTGGACGAGTTCTTCGTATCAAAGCTCGCGTTGTAGAAGTTGCAAGGACTTCGTAAGAAAACTTGCGGTTTTTTCTATAGTGGATTCAACTGGTAGCAAGAGTTCTACCGACTGGATTAGTCCTCAACAGAGGGATACCAGTATACATCGCTGTCTTTGCGTTTGCTTTCTGAACTCTGCCTTTACATTATTTCAATTGTGATTATATACTGTGATTGTGTTGCTAACATTTTTTATTTAGCATTATTCCGCTGCCAACTCTATTCACCCCCCCTCTAGAGTATTACGCTTTACTATATCGTTCCTACAATTGGTATCAGAGCGGGTGTTATAGGTAAAGCGAGGTAACAGTGCTATTATTTATTCATTATTTATTAGATCACAGCACATCACATGGCTACTATGAAATTCACAAGTGAAGGTCAGGCCACAAACAGACCCCCACTGTTTGATGGTACTAACTACACTTATTGGAAAACACGGATGAGTTTCTTCTTGAAATCTCTTGATTTTGACTTATGGGCTATTGTTCTTGATGGCTATCAGAAGCCACCTCGTATAAATGTCGAGGGAGTTTTGGTTGAAAAACCCCAAAGCAATTATACAGAGGAAGAAAAGAAAAAGGCCAGTCTTGACGCACGTGCCATTAATGCTCTTTTTTGTGCCATAGACAGAACAGAATTTAACAGGGTATCTACATGCACAACGGCAAATGGTGTGTGGAAGCTTCTCGAAGTTACACATGAAGGCACGACTCAAGTCAAGGAGTCAAAAGTCAGCCGACTTACTCAAGAGTACGAGGCATTCAAAATGAAGCCAAATGAAACAGTCACACAAATGTTCGAGAGGTTCTTGGATATTGTAAACCCTCTGTCCTCCTTAGGCAAAGATTACAGTAACCATGAAAAGATTCGCAAACTCCTGCGAGCTCTCACCAAGAACTGGATTCCGAAGGCTACAGCTATCATTGAAGGAAACGACCTCACCACAATGTCACTTGAAGTACTCATGGGTAAGCTACTCACTCATGAACTGGAGCTACAAGATTTTGAAGAACCTGCACCAAAGGAGAAGACTATCGCCCTCAAGGCTCAGCACAGAAAAGCTGCTGAAGATGACTCAGACAGCAGTGGATCTGACGCTGAAGATCAAGCTCTCCTAGCAAGGAAGTTCAAAAGATTCATGAGACATGAGAAGAGAGTCAAAGAGAACAACAGCAACAACTGGTATCAAGAAGATGCTGTCTGCTATGGCTGTAAGAAGAAGGGACATATGAAGAAGGACTGTCCCATCAACTCATCATCGAGCAAGAAGAACAACAGGTATGAAAAAGGCAACCTGAAAAGATCAACGTCTCGAAAATATGCCAACACCAGCATATGGCATGAGAGTGAAGCTAGCGACTCAGAAGATGAACATTCAGAGGACGCTGCAAACATCTGCTTCATGGCAATCGATCAGGTACCTACTGAACCTGTAGAAACATATGATGACTTCACCTTTGAGCAATTAGGAGATGCCTTCAGTGACCTGATGCTTGACTACAGGAAACTGCGTAGTAAATATCAGACCGCTAAGAAGGTACTCAAAGAGTACAAAGGAGAAATAGGAAGACTTACCGACCTACTAGCTGAGGTTAGAGCTAATGTTAGTGAGTCTGGTGAACTTTCCTCTATAAAGCTCTTATTATACGAGACTAAACAGTCATCCGAAAAAAAAGACAAGATTATAGACCAATTGAGAGAAGATCTTTCTAAAGAAAAGAAAAGTCTTCAATCTGCACAAATCAGAATGGAATCACTCACTTCTGATTATACTAAGTTATATGACACTTCTAAAAGGTTGGAAATTAGGTTAGGAAAACAGCCTGAGCCTGCTGCTTCCTATCCTAACACGTGTCACTTACCGAGAATTCGAAACATTCCCAAGCCAAACACTGTCAGACCAAACCATATAAAACCTTTACCCCAAAAGGTTAAGCCCAAACATGATCATAGGTATGCATTCTTCTATACTAGAAAACCCAAACCTACCAACCATGCACACCACTCAGCTTTCAACACTCGACATGCACAATGTCATTATTGTGGCCTCATTGGTCATATATCATCTGCATGTAGAATGAGAAAGCTTGTACATTTAAATGTTTATGCTTGGATACCTAAAGCTAACAATTCAGGACCCTACAAGAAATGGGTACCAAAGGTTTCATCTGCAAACTGTTTTGTAGGTGGAACACCCTTCACATGCTAGAAGCAAATGGATCCTCGATAGCGGTTGCTCACGGCATATGACCGGTGACGCTACCCTATTTGCAACACTGTCGAAGAAGAAGAAGGAAGGTTATGTTTCCTTCGGTAATAATTTGAAAGGGTATATTATTGGTATCGGTGATATTGGTAAGTCTCCCTATCCCGTGATTAAAGATGTCTATCTGGTTACCGAGTTGAAACATAATCTGCTCAGCATAAGTCATCTAGCTGATCATGGTTATGGTATCAACTTTGGCAAAGACAAATGTACTATAGTTGATAGCTCAACTGGTAGTACTATCTTTGAAGGAATCAGGGAAGACAATATATATGTTTTCTATCTGTTGGAAGAAGCTAACATTTCAGGTAGATGCTTAATGGCCAAAAGTGATGAGAGTCATCTATGGCACATGAGACTCGGTCATGCAAATATGGATACAATTTCAAGATTATCCACAAAGAAGATAGTACGTGGTTTACCAGACATAACATTCAAGAAGGATTCGGTATGCAGCCAATATGAAAAGAACAAGGCTACCAGATCCACATTCAAGTCTGTAAACGCAGTATGTACTACTAGACCTCTACAATTGCTACACATGGATTTATTCGGTCCTAGCAGAGTTGCTAGCCTCGGAGGTAAATTATATGTATTTGTTATTGTAGATGATTTTTCTAGATACACGTGGATATATTTCTTGACACGCAAGAATGACGTATTATCCGAATTTGTCACCTTTTGCAAGAAAGTACAAAATAAAAAAGGTTACATGATCACTCGAATTAGAAGTGATCATGGAGGCGAATTCGAGAATGCTGATTTCGAGCAATTTTGTGACACACACGGTTTCATACATGAGTTCTCCTGCCCTAGAACTCCACAACAAAATGGAGTTGTGGAACGTAAGAACAGAACTCTAACCAAAATGGCCAGAGTGATGTTAAATCAATTTAGCCTACCCAAATACTTCTGAGCTGAAGCTGTCAATACAGCTTGCTTTGTGCTCAATAGAGTTCTAATTCGACCCAAATCGAAGAAGACTCCATTTGAGTTATGGTTTAATAGAATTCCTTCAGTTTCATACTTTAAGATTTTTGGCTGTAAGTGCTTTATTCTTAATACTAAAGACAACTTGGGAAAGTTTGACGAAAAGACCGATGAAGGTATATTTCTAGGTTATGCGGCCAAGAGCAAAGGGTACAGAGTCTTCAACAAACGTACCATGATCATCGAAGAATCAATCAACGTCACTTTTGATGAAATGAACCAAATAACTCACGATGATAGTGATGAAGATCTGCCTACATCAAGTTCAATATCAGCTGAACCTGAACCAAGCTCTGCACTAGCTGAACCCCCTAGAGGAGATCCAGGAACCAGCTACCTACAGAGTCTACCGAAGAGGTTAAAATTCACAGCTGATCATCCACAAGATTTGGTAATTGGTGACATTACCAAAGGAGTAAGTACTCGATCATCCAGTAGAGATATTGTTTCTAGTGTTGCATTTATTTCACAGCTAGAACCTAAATCTATTGATGAAGCATGTAGTGATAGTTTCTGGATAGATGCCATGCAAGAGGAATTGAACCAATTCGAACGGAATCAAGTTTGGGAACTTGTTCCCAAGCCTATTGATCATCCGGTCATTGGCACCCGTTGGGTATTCCGAAACAAACTAAATGAGGATGGTTTAGTAACTCGTAACAAGGCTCGACTCATAGCTCAAGGATACAATCAAGAAGAGGGTATCGACTACGATGAGACTTATGCCCCAGTTGCGAGATTAGAATCCATTCGAATGTTATGTGCATTTGTATGTTTTCATGATTTTAAACTTTTTCAAATGGATGTAAAAAGTACTTTTCTAAATGGCTTTATAAAAGAAGAAGTTTTTGTAGCACAACCTCCGGGTTTCACGAATTTCAAAAATTCTGACCATGTTTTCAAGTTGAAGAAAGCCTTATATGGTTTGAAACAAGCCCCTCGTGCTTGGTATGACCGTCTAAGCTCTTTTCTACTTGACAACGGTTTTTCAAAAGGAAAGGTTGACACTACACTATTTATTAAATCTTTTAATGGTAAGCTACTTTTAATTCAAATCTATATTGATGATATCATATTTGGATCCACTGATGAATCTTTTTGTCAAGAATTTTCTAAGTGTATGCAGAATGAGTTTGAGATGAGCATAATGGGAGAGCTGAAGTTCTTTCTCGGATTGTAAATCAAACAAACCGACAATGGGACGTTCATTAATCAAGCCAAGTACACAAAAGATTTGCTAAAGAAGTTTGATCTGGACAATGTCAAACCTATTGGCACTCCGATGGCAACTTCAACAAAGCTTGATTCTGACGAACAAGGCAAGCCAGTCGACACACGTAAGTATCGAGGTATGATTGGTAGTTTACTTTACTTAACTGCTAGTCGTCCAGATATCATGTTTAGTGTTTGCCTGTGTGTACGTTTTCAAGCTAACCCAAAGGAATCACATCTGACCGCAGTTAAGCGTATCTTCCGATACCTTAAGGGCACTTCTTCTGTCGGCTTGTGGTATCCCAAAACTAAATCCTTTGACCTTATTGGTTATTCGGATGCAGATTTTGCTGGATACAAGGTTGATAGAAAAAGTACTAGCGGTACATGTCATTTCTTAGGCAAGGCTCTAGTCTCTTGGTTTAGTAAAAAGCAAAATTCTGTAGCCTTATCAACAACAGAGGCTGAATATATCGTCGCAGGACGTTGTTGCGCTCAGATTTTGTGGATGAAACAAACCCTAGAAGACTTTGATTTATTTTTCACACATATTCTCATTTTCTGTGATAACACGAGCACCATTAATTTGACTAAGAATCCTGTATGTCATTCTCGTACTAAACATATCGAGATTAGACATCATTTTCTTAGAGATCATCATCAAAATGGAGATATAAACCTTGTGTACATAGATACTGAAAATCAATTAGCTGATATCTTCACTAAACCTCTAGCGGAAGATCGTTTCAATTATTTACGTCGAGAATTAGGAATTTTGGACGTCAATAATATTAATTGATTTTATTTTATGATTATATATCATTATGCAAAAACTGTGTTAGAGACAAGCTAATAAAGAGTCTGTCTGTCACCACAACTACGGTTGAAGCGAAGCGGTACTTAAGAGTTCCCCGGTGAACCTCCGCCAGCTGGGACAGTACTCCTACAGCTAATCTGAGACAGTCACTGTATAATGACATTTAATTCATAAAATATTATTAATTATGTTATTTGAAGACTAAAATAACTAATCTTTGAATTAAATATTTGCAACGAGTCAATGAAAAAGAAGTAGCAAAAATCAACCTGAAAGAACCCTAGGTGAATTCGGCCAGAGCTCTGACCGAATTCGGCCCCAGTTCGGTTGAGGGTGTATGTGTATATATACAGAACCCGAGAGCTTCTTCTCTTCCATTGCTTCCAAACTTTCAAACAGCAGCTCCAGCCGCCCGAAACTCCTCCAAACCCTAGGTATTCACCAACCCATTGCTTCCTATCTACTTGGTGAAATCCTTCCAAATTTTGGAATCGTGCGGAGATCGTTCTTCTCTACAACATATCCAATTTTCGTGAGGTATAACTCCCCCTCTCTCCACCTTTCAAATTAGTGCTTTTTATTTCAATGGCACCTAGATTTAATCCGTCTAAGAGGAAGTAGACCACTCCTAGTGAGGAAGGGTCCTCTTCGAATCCTCACACGGATTCTTTGTTTTCGCCGGTCCAAAAGAGCGACGGCGCTTTCGATGGGTTCTTCTTTCAAACCCTCGATCAAGCTTTATTATGGTACGATGACTTTTCCACCCGATCCATATGTAGCGGCGCTCCGGTTAAATGGACGGTATTCTCTGATCATCGTCACTTATTTAAGGCATTAGGGTTACACTTACTTGTTAAACTGTGCTTTCCAATAGCTACTAATGCCATTAGATTGTTCTATTGCAATCTCGTAGTTAACACTTTTGACGTGAGCACACGTGTTGGAGGCATAGACATTGAGTTCAATGATGTCCTCCTAGCGGAGATTCTTGGTATTCCCAATGAAGGTGAACCGCTAGTTGATATCACGGAATTCGATTTCTCCGAAGGCACTACACTCACGAGTTTCAAAACGGAACTCTGTGCACCTGACAGAGTACGTTCTGGAAAGTTCAAGGCTAACAACCTGAACTTGTTTAACTACGAATTGCATCGCATCATCTACTCTACTCTTCTTCCTAAATCCACTTCCAAGGATGATGTGACTTCGCTTGAGCTGTCCGCCATGTACCATATTCTTAAGGGGATTCCTTTTTCCACCCCTAAGACAATCATTCAGATGATGGGACGTTGTCGTGCTAGAGATCGAAATCTCTCTTACGCGATGATTCTCCCTCGTATCTTTCAGCGATTCGAGATCGATCTATCGACTTGTACTCAGGACTCTGAGCCCAAGTTACTCCAGCTTTCTCGTCGCAGCCGGACTGCTTCAGTTCCACCTCCTGCTCCTCCTACTGCACCATCTTCACCACATCAGCCGTATGCCATGACTTTTGAGGGCATACATCAGCATATTTTAGCTTTGCACGTCTCGATGACGGACATGGCTCGCGAGCGAGAGTTCCGCGATGTCACCCGTTACCAGGCGATGGCAAACTCCTTGGCCGATCTGCGTTTTGCCCAGACTGGTCACTCTGCTGCTTCCATCCCTCGTGATCCAGCTTTTTCGGGTTACCGCTGTGAGGATGAGGCTGTTCATGCCTACTTCCAGCCAGGTAACGCCTATGACTGGTATCGTGCACCTCGAGATTACGTTGGTGAGTTTTATGCTGGCGCCCCTACTCATCCTACTGGCGCTGGTACTTCTGGTGCTGGTACTTCCGGTCATGCTGGCCACGCTGCTGATGATATTGATGAGGATAGTGATGATGAGATCTGATTTGATTATTAGTGATATTCTATTATATACATGGAAATGCTCCGACATTTCAAGTTTTTATCATTTACTTTTTATCAGTACTTTGTAGTTTGCTATCAGTACTTTTTATCTTCATGGACATGTTTATGATGTTTCATTTATGACATCTCAGTTTATTTTAGCATTTTGTTTAAGCACTATCTCTTATACTGCTTCTCCATTTTAAACTGCCTGTGAAATAGCATGCCTGAGATTTTTTATGTTTTTGAAGCAATACATGCCTGTGATGATAATTTGTAGAAACATTACATGCCTGTTATGCTATATCTCTAATTCTTATACTATATTTCTTTTTTTTGTTTTCTCGCTATTTGTTACTTATGCATTGATTGCGGGGGAGCCTTCTCTTGTGCAATTATTTTGCTAAGTGACAAAGGGGGAGAAAATTAAAAATGATCTAACATTTTTTTTGAGTTAAATACAGGTTATGAACAATTTCAACTTTTTGATATTTTTCGAACTAGCTTAATGTTATATCATTCATAGTTTGTCAATTATCAAAATGGGGAAGATTGTTGGCCCATTGGTCATATGGTCAACCTGATTTTAATAATTGATCAAAACTCTGTCTGGATATACGAAGCTTGTTGGGACATCTCAGCTTCTTGGACATAAGCAAGATTGGATATTCACTCCGTTCAAGACTGAAGATCTGTTTGCCTACTTGAGTCTGTACTTCCTATGCAATGTAATTTTTCATTTTATTTGAGTCTAGGAATACGTTGTACACCGAGTTGTACTGGCAAATAGGCTATCCCCAAAATAGTTCAAAATGTTTTTAAAATGACCTATCAAAATGTTTACAAAAAGGTTTTCAAAAAGGTTTTCAAAAAATCACCAAAAATCTATTTTAAAACCCTAACCTAACCCTGACAGAACTCGGCCAGAGTTCGGCCAGAGTTTGGTTGGTGGCCGTTTGATTTTTGAATTCTCTGGAACTTGGTCCTCCTGCAGTTGCGGATTTGACCGAGATTTGCTCATCGAGTTCTGCCCGAATTCTGACAGAGTTCTTCCTTTGGAATTCCTATAAATAGAGATGGATTTCGATCATTTCAATTCACTCATTCACTTTCAATCTTCTCTCTATCTAAAAAGCTTTCTGCCTTCCAAAGAGTTTTCTAGAGCTTTCATTTTCAGATCCCAAGCCAGTTACAATCCTCTAGTCGATTTGCCAGTGCGGTACGGTCTAGAAGTTTCTGAGAGATTGTAATCAGAAGGCTTGATTGAAGAATACCTCTTCACATTTGAAGTTGGACGAGTTCTTCGTATCAAAGCTCGCGTTGTAGAAGTTGCAAGGACTTTGTAAGAAAACTTGCGGTTTTTCCTGTAGTGGATTCAACTGGTAGCAAGAGTTCTACCGACTGGATTAGTCCTCAACAGAGGGATACCAGTATACATCGCTGTCTTTGCGTTTGCTTTCTGAACTCTGCCTTTACATTATTTTAATTGTGATTATATACTGTGATTGTGTTGCTAACATTTTTTATTTAGCATTATTTCGCTACCAACTCTATTCACCCCCCTCTAGAGTATTACGCTTTACTATATCGTTCCTACATTATTCACATGTCCACTTCTTGTCACGCCCCAGTACCGAAATACGGGGACGGACTAGGCCAGCTACTCCATATGAGGTACGTAACGTCATACGACGATCGTGGCTGTCGAGAGACTAGGGGGTACATGCTACAATCAAGTCTCCTATGGTCCCACAGAGTTCTATGTCTCAATCAATTAAGTCAAATCAGCAATTAAATGAACATTAAAGATAAAGCAGTAAGGCGTCCCTGACGCTTCATCAAAATGATCATGAGAGACTAGCTTTATAATTTAGCTATCTCAGAGAGTCAAGAGTACAAAATTATACACAGCTGCAGTCTGTTTAATTACAATTATGTACTGACACAAAATATCAAGTAATCCGGCTAACAGGTGCCGGTGGCTAAACGCCGCAAAAGTATAAGCAGGAGTGGTGGAGAAGAAACCCACTCGAGTCCCCGAACCGCCATGCTCCTAGTATGCACCATGGATGTCAGGGAGGAAGATCGTGTCCTCTGGCTCTGCTACGAGATCTGGCCAAACAAAACCAGCGGGGTCAGCCCCGAATAGCAAGTACCGCCAAAGGGGCACAAGAGTTAAGATTAAAAACCCAACTAATAGAATGACTGATAATAGTAATACTTATGCTACTATTATAGGATAGCGCAACATCCTCGAACCCATATGGCACCCTTACAACCAAACAAGGACAAAAGGTGCCGCATGGAGTCGGGACGTGTCGTACTCTATAACTTTCACATAAGTTAAAAAGGTAAAAACCATAAAATCTCCTGGTCGTGACTTCGGTCGATAGCCTATCGCAGCACAATAACCAACCCAACAATCAAACAAGAACATGGGTTGGATCATGTACCATGATAGACCATGTTCCTCAGTCATTCACAGAAGTAGCATTTCACAACCAGAATAAGTCTTCCGTTCATAACTTCGGTCCACAGCCTGTCATAGTACGATAACCAACCCAACAATCAAACAAGAACATGGGTTGGATCACGCACCATGACAGTCCGCTTCCCTCAATTATTCACGGAAGGTAAATAGGAAACATGCAAGTCATTTTCACGGCCAATCAAGTCTACGAGTTTTTAGTGGAACGAGGTTATCCTCGCGTCATGTTATTAGAAAAATCCTCAGATCGTATCTTTCCAGCAAGGCTAGCCAACCCAGGGGTTCGCGTAGACAGGTGTCATGGAGCACAGGTCCCTCGTGAGGCCACCTTGCCAAGACATGTAATATATAGCAGGAATTAATCGGATACAGTCATCCACTCGTTGCGGATGACACAGTATCCGTGGAGACCAGCCGGCGCGCCAAGACAATATCTCAGGGCGACTGGTGTAACACGATCTCGGGATTTTGCCCTCCCCATGCATCTAGTATATTTAGTTGCCTAATTTAACCCTAGGTGAAATCTTGGACTCACATGCTGTGGCCTGCATGATCATCCTCCTAAAGTCGTACTCAAGTACGAGTACCCCAAAGAGGATCCATGTCAATCAGTATGTCAACATGTTCTACCCTCCTTAGTGTAATGCATCATTGCAAATACGCCACGTGGAGTTACGAGTCATTTGTCGAGCATGAACAAGAACTAGGACATTCAGGTACATGTATCAGGTAGGAACACTTTGTTCACCGGGGTCACATTAGTGCTCATATCATGCTCAGGACAAAAGGCGTAAGGATATAAAATGGGCATATAATATCTAATAAAATATCAAAAGCATACGCACAACAAGGCAGCGTGCGAGAAAAGTCACGCAGGCTCAAGGAAAAGAGCAGCGTGAAAAGTCACGCAAGCTCAAGGGAAAGAGCAGCGTAAAAAGTCACGCAAACTCAAGGGAAGAGTGCTGCGTGAAAAGTCATGCAGACTCAAGGGAAAGAGCTGTGTGAAAAGTCACGCAAGCTCAAGGGAAAGAGCTGCGTGAAAAGTCACGCAAGCTCAAGGGGAGAGTGCTGCGTGAAAAGTCACGCAGACTCAAGGGAAAGAGCAGCGTGAAAAGTCACGCAGACTCAAGGGAAAGAGCAGCGTGAAAAGTCACGCAAGCTCAAGGGAAAGAGCAGCGTGAAAAGTCACGCAAACTCAAGGGAAGAGAGCTGCGTGAAAAGTCACGCAGACTCAAGGGAAAGAGCTGTGTGAAAAGTCACGCAAGCTCAAGGGAAAGAGCTGCGTGAAAAGTCACGCAAGCTCAAGGGGAGAGAGCTGCGTGAAAAGTCACGCAGACTCAAGGGAAAGAGCAGCGTGAAAAGTCACGCAAGCTCAAGGGGAGAGTGCTGCGTGAAAAGTCACGCAGACTCAAGGGAAAGAGCAGCGTGAAAAGTCACGCAGACTCAAGGAAAAGAGCAGCGTAAAAAGTCACGCAAGCTCAAGGGAAAACAGGCTTCCAACAGGAAGCGTGCTCAAACAGGAGCACACTGTTCACTGTCTTCTCCAAAATAGCAAGAACACCATGGCTGAACCCAAGCTTCAAAGTATCATAACTTGGCCATCCGAACTCCAAATCCAGATTTCCAAAGCTCCAACTTGGGTGAAACTGAATGTTCTTCCATATAGAAGCATCAAAAATCCATAAAATCCAACTAAAGTAGATCAAACCATGCAAATCCAAAAATGATTAAAACTTAGATCTACAAAAATCAAAGCTTCAAAATAGAAATTTCCAAGTTCTAAACTAGTATAGATTGAGGAGAAGAACATGTTTTGGCAAATAGTTTTGTAAGAATCATTAACAAAATAATGGATCCTTCTCTTGAGCAAGTTGGTATTTGCCTTGGTTGGTGGAGGAAGTAAATGAGAAGAAGTAAATGAGAGGAGAGAGAAGGAGATGAGTTATATATATAGAATTCTTGGACCCATGGGTTCATGATGAACCAAAGGGTTCATGATGGACCATGGGTGAACCAAGAATAGGTTACCCAAATGAGCCAAAACTGTAGGCCCCAAATGCAGAAAATAAATTAGGAAATAATATTTTATCGAATATTTTTGGAAAATACATGAAGAAATACTGCATAATAAATATCGTATAAATTCAAGGTAAATACAATTATCGGTTTACGTATTAAAATACGTATTCCAGGATTGGGGAGTGACATCTCTACCCTTCTTAGAAAAATTCCGTCCTCGGAATTCCAGCCAAGACAGGATAGTGAAATCAGGGAAAGCAAGGCACAATCATATATATAAGTTAACTATCATAGCAGTTATTATCATACATCACAAGGTACAAAATAAGCAGGTGCAGAAAAGCATGGAATCGTGTCAATAAGGTGCATAAATATACCTTATTAGTCAAACAAATACGGATAACGAGATCTGATCTCGTCCTCGTGCTCCCAGGTTGACTCTCCCGAAGAGTGATGGTTCCAAGAAACACGGACAAGGCTTATCGTCCGATTCTTGAGTACCTTCTCTCGCCGGTCCAAAATAGATACGGGTTGTTCCTCGTAAGTTAGGTCGGTACCAACGACTAACTCAGAATGATCAAGGACGTGACTCGGATCTGGGACATACCCACGTAATTGGGACACATAAAACACATCATGTATGCCAGTTAACGAAGGCGGAAGGGCAAGTCGATAAGCCACATCGCCTACCCGAGCAAGAATCTTGAAAGGACCAACGTATCTTGGACTAAGCTTTCCCCGGGTTCCAAATCTGATGATTCCCCGAGTAGGCGAAATCCGCAGAAACACTTGGTCGCCAACCCTGAACTCTAGAGGCCTACGATGCTGATCTGCCCAATGACGATGTCGGTCCTGTGCAACTCGAAGGCGCTCTCTGACTAACTTAACTATCTCCACAGTCTGCGTGATCATCTCTGGCCCCAACAACTTTCGTTCTCCGACGTCGTCCCATGCCAAAGGGGACCTGCACTTCCTTTCGTACAATGCTTCGAACGGGGCCATCTGAATGCTAGCCTGATAGCTGTTGATATAGGAGAACTCCACTAGATGAAGGTGATCCTCCCAAGATCTGCCAAAATCTAAGGTACACGCCCGTAGCATATCTTCTAATGTCTGAATGGTTCTTTCTGATTGCCCGTCAGTTTGTGGATGATAAGCAGTACTGAATCTTAACTTGGTTCCCAAACTTTGGTGCAAGCTCCGCCAAAAATGGGAAGTAAACCGCGTATCCCGATCTGATACTATACTAACTGGAACACCGTGCTGCCTTACTATCTGCTTCATGTACATTTCTGCTAACTGCTCAGTAGTTTGTCCAACTCGGAAGGGAAAAAAATGAGCGACCTTCGTGAGTCGATCTACTATTACCCAGACTGCATTCTTACCAGTCGGGGATCTAGGTAAACCGGTCACAAAATCCATCGTGATGTGCTCCCATTTCCATTCTGGGATAGGAAGCGGCTGTAGCAACCCTGCTGGTCTCTGCTGCTCGGCTTTCACCTGCTGACATACCAGACACTTGGATACAAATCTCGCTATCTCTCTTTTCATGCCATTCCACCTAAAGAACTGCCTGATATCTCGATACATCTTCGTTCCTCCTGGATGAATGGAGTAAATAGAACTATGAGCTTCGGACATAACTTCTTGCCGAAGGTCTTCACTCGGTACACAGAGTCTGTTTCCAAACCTGAGCGTACCATCTTCATGAATCACTAACTCCTTCCTACGGCCTGATTCACACTCCGACCGCAACTTCTGAATCTGTGGATCTCCTGCTTGTGCTGCCCTTATCCTCTCTACTAAGGTTGACTGAATCTGCATACTGGTCATTCTTCCTATATCCCTTGGCAAAACTACTTCGATTCCCATACTCTGAAGGTCATCTAAAATATGCTTCTGCGAGGTCAAGATAAAGGCACTGTCTCTCCTACTCAGTGCATCTGCAACTACATTCGCCTTGCCTGGGTGATACTGAAGATCTAAATCAAAATCCTTCAGCAGTTCTAACCATCTTCTTTGCCTCATGTTCAACTCTCGCTGCATGAATACGTATTTCAAACTCTTATGATCAGTATAGATCTCTACCCGATCCCCGTATAAATAATGCCTCCACAACTTGAGTGAAAACACCACAGCTGCTAACTCCAAATCGTGAGTCGGGTAATTTTTCTCATGGTCTCGAAGCTGCCGAGACGCATATGCTATCACTTTTCTATGCTGCATCAATACACATCCAAGACCCTTCCCTGATGCGTCACAATATACGGTAAAGCCTCCTGCTCCTACTGGAAGTGTCAAGATCGGGGCTGAGATCAATCTCTTCTTCAATTCTTCAAATAATGCCTGACAGCTAGCTGACCAAACAAACTCTACGTCCTTGTGCGTCAAACGCGTTAAGGGTGCAGAGATCTTGGCAAAGTCCGCCACGAACCTTCTGAGTAACCAGCTAATCCTAAGAAACTTCGCACTTCTGCAACCGTTCTCGGAACTGGCCAATGCTCTACGGCCTCAATCTTATTCGGATCCACTGACACTCCTGTCCCAGAAATTACATACCCCAGGAACGAAATGTGATCTAACCAAAATTCACACTTGTCAAGCTTCGCATAAAGTTGATGCTCCCTCAATGTCTGTAAGACAGTCCTAAGATGCTTCTCATGCTCCTCTTCACTGCTGGAATAGACAAGAATGTCATCTATGAACACCACCACAAATTTATCCAAGTACGGCAGAAATATGCGGTTTATTAAATCCATGAATACTGCGGGGGCGTTGGTTAGTCCAAAGGGCATTACTAAAAACTCATAATGCCCATATCTAGATCTGAATGCTGTCTTCGGTATGTCTTGCTCCCGGACTCTCACTTGATAGTATTCCGACCGAAGATCGATCTTGGAAAAGACACTGGCCTTGCTCAACTGGTCAAACAGGTCATCAATCCTTGGTAGTGGGTACTTATTCTTCACTGTTACTGCATTCAGCTTGCGGTAGTCGATGCACATCCTCGTCGACCCATCCTTCTTGGGAACTAGAATCACTGGCGCGGCCCAGGGCGATTTACTGTCTCGAATGAATCCCTTAGACTTCAACTCTTCTTCATGTTGATACAACTTATCCTGTTCTGACGGCGACATTCTGTAAACTCTATCTGCAATAGGCCTCGTTCCAGGGTTCAACTCAATGCTAAATTCTACCTCTCTGACTGGGGGTATCCCTGGGAGCTCATCAGGGAAGACGTCGAGAAAATCTTCGACCACTCTCGGAATCTGTCCTGGCTCTGACACTGCTGCTGAGATGACGCCTCCGGCCTGATTCTTCAAGGTTCGAGTAAAGATGAACTGCTCCATTCCAGGAATACTGAATATGACCCTACCTCCTCTACAATCAATTGTCGCATGACTGTCTCTCAACCAGTCCATGCCAAGAACAACATCAAAATTCCCCATAGGGAATTCAATCAATGATGCGGGCAATAAATGCCCACACACCTCCACCGAACATGAAAAGCGCACTCTGCTAACTTCTACGAGCCCATTGCCGGTGAGTATATCCATCCTCTCCGGCAATGCCTCAAACTCTAATCCAATCCGTGTAGCATATTGTGCAGAGATGAATGAATGAGTAGCGCCTGAATCAAATAATGCTACAGCGGAAAATGAGGTGACGAGAATTTTACCTGCCACCACGTCACTAGACGCTAGAGCCTCTCCCAAGGATAATGTGAGAGCCTGGCCCCGCGGAGCCCCTTGTTGCGGCCTTCCTCGACCATGTTGTTGCTGCCTCTGAGGGCCTTCGGCTTCCTGTGCCTGGCGGAACATCTGAGCCTGCGTTGGTAAGCGCTGGGCTAGGGGCCTTACTGCTAATACTGGCCCTCCACTCGGGGTTGCCACTGGAGCTGGCAATGCTGGAATCTGTTGTGCTGGCCCTCCTGGCCTCTGCATCATAGGACAAGTGGAAATACGGTGGTCTGCACGACCACACCTCAAGCATAAGCCATTCGCTGACCGACACACCTCCCTCGTATGCCCTGCCTTTCTACAGAAGGTACAGCCCTGGGGTGCTCCCTGACGCTGCTGCTGGTTCCTTGGCTGCTGATGCCGAACTGGCGCTGTATTAGTTGACACGGCCGTCCTCCGCGGCGCTCTTGCATCATGAATACGTACACCGGGTGCTGGTGCCGATGTTCGCTGCATTGATCCTCCTCCAACCTGGGAATGAGATCTCTTCTGACCTCCTGTCCTCGATGCCAACCTCTGCTGGGTAAGCTCGTGCCTCCGGGCTGCCGTCAAAACAGCGTCGAACGTCTGGTAGCCGTGTCCTTCCACAAGCTGTAATAGTTCCAAATGAAGTCCCTGCTGGAACCTCATAGCTTTCTCTGGCTCCGTTGCCACCATTGCTGGTACGAAACGGCACAATCTGCAGAACTCTGCTGCATACCCATCTACGGTCTTGTCTGCTTGCTTGAGACTGATAAACTTCTGCTGGAGCTCATATCGAGCTACTACGCCAAAATATTTGGCCTTGAATCTGTCACTGAAGGTGGTCCAACGAATAGGACGTCTTATACCAACTTCTTCTGATGCCCACCAGTCGCGGGCAAGATCCTGAAGTACCAGTTTGACCTGATCAACCTTCTCATCATCTGGAACCTTGGCTGCCACAAGAATGGCTTCAATGTCTTGAATCCATGCATCCGCAGTGATGGCATCCTCCGTGCCATCAAAATACCTCGGGTTCAAGCGACGGAACCTTCCTGATGCTCCTGAGTCAACCCCGGTACTCCTCTCAAGAGCTAACTGAATCCCCTGGTTCAGCAACACGTTCTGCTCCTGCTGTCGAGTCTGTTGCTGTTGGTGAGTGACAAGAATCCCTCGGACGATCTCCAGGAGTGCTACGGCATCTGGTACTGCCGTCACTGCTGGTGCTGCAGGAGTTTTAATAACCTGCGGCTGCACTGCCTCTGGTTCCACTTCTGCTTGTGCCTGCCCTGGGGAAGGTTCTCTCCCCTGTTGCTGCCCAGTCGAGCCATGCTCTTGCTGCTCTTCCTCATGGGCCTCACCCGCTACTGAGAATGAAGCACCCCTGTAGAGAAAGATATAAGATTATCAAGTCCGGACAAGGAAGATTTCGAGGATGCAAGTCAGGTTAGAGATCAAGGCAAGGACAGAGAATTCGAAACAGAATTTCAAGGGAAACAAGTTTTGATTGAGACTCCTAATAATTTGTAATACCCCACAAGTCTGAAAATCAGACCTGCATGGGCCACCACTAAAACCTTGTCACGCCCCAATACCGAAATACGGGGACGGACTAGGCCAGCTACTCCATATGAGGTACGTAACGTCATACGGCGATCGTGGCTGTCGAGAGACTAGGGGGTACATGCTACAATCAAGTCTCCTATGGTCCCACAGAGTTCTATGTCTCAATCAATTAAGTCAAATCAGCAATTAAATGAATATTAAAGATAAAGCAGTAAGGCGTCCCTGACGCTTCATCAAAATGATCATGAGAGACTAGCTTTATAATTTAGCTATCTCAGAGAGTCAGGAGTACAAAATTATACACAGCTGCAGTCTGTTTAATTACAATTATAAACTGACACAAAATATCAAGTAATCCGGCTAACAGGTGCCGGTGGCTAAACGCCGCAAAAGTATAAGCAGGAGTGGTGGAGAAGAAATCCACTCGAGTCCCCGAACCGCCATGCTCCTAGTATGCACCATGGATGTCAGGGAGGAAGATCGTGTCCTCTGGCTCTGCTACGAGATCTGGCCAAACAAAACCAGCGGGGTCAGCCCCGAATAGCAAGTACCGCCAAAGGGGCACAAGAGTTAAGATTAAAAACCCAACTAATAGAATGACTGATAATAGTAATACTTATGTTACTATTATAGGGTAGCGCAACATCCTCGAACCCATATGGCACCCTTACAACCAAACAAGGACAAAAGGTGCCGCATGGAGTCGGGACGTGTCGTACTCTATAACTTTCACATAAGTTAAAAGGTAAAAACCATAAAATCTCCTGGTCGTGACTTCGGTCGATAGCCTATCGCAGCACAATAACCAACCCAACAATCAAACAAGAACATGGGTTGGATCATGTACCATGATAGACCATGTTCCTCAGTCATTCACAGAAGTAGCATTTTACAACCAGAATAAGTCTTCCGTTCATAACTTCGGTCCACAGCCTGTCATAGTACGATAACCAACCCAACAATCAAACAAGAACATGGGTTGGATCACGCACCATGACAGTCCGCTTCCCTCAGTTATTCACGGAAGGTAAATAGGAAACATGCAAGTCATTTTCACGGCCAATCAAGTCTACGAGTTTCTAGTGGAACGAGGTTATCCTCGCGTCATGTTATTAGAAAAATCCTCAGATCGTATCTTTCCAGCAAGGCTAGCCAACCCAGGGGTTCGCGTAGACAGGTGTTATGGAGCACAGGTCCCTCGTGAGGCCACCTTGCCAAGACATGTAATATATAGCAGGAATTAATCGGATACAGTCATCCACTCGTTGCGGATGATACAGTATCCGTGGAGACCAGCCGGCGCGCCAAGACAATATCTCAGGGCGACTGGTGTAACACGATCTCGAGATTTTGCCCTCCCCATGCATCTAGTATATTTAGTTGCCTAATTTAACCCTAGGTGAAATCTTGGACTCACATGCTGTGGCCTGCATGATCATCCTCCTAAAGTCGTACTCAAGTACGAGTACCCCAAAGAGGATCCATGTCAATCAGTATGTCAACATGTTCTACCCTCCTTAGTGTAATGCATCATTGCAAATACGCCACGTGGAGTTACGAGTCATTTGTCGAGCATGAATAAGAACTAGGACATTCAGGTACATGTATCAGGTAGGAACACTTTGTTCACCGGGGTCACATTAGTGCTCATATCATGCTCAGGACAAAAGGCGTAAGGATATAAAATGGGCATATAATATCTAATAAAATATCAAAAGCATACGCACAACAAGGCAGCGTGCGTGAAAAGTCACGCAGGCTCAAGGAAAAGAGCAGCGTGAAAAGTCACGCAAGCTTAAGGGAAAGAGCAGCGTGAAAAGTCACTCAAACTCAAGGGAAGAGTGCTGCATGAAAAGTCACGCAGACTCAAGGGAAAGAGCTGTGTGAAAAGTCACGCAAGCTCAAGGGGAAACACGCTTCCAACAGGAAGCGTGCTCAAACAGGAGCACACTGTTCACTATCTTCTCCAAAACAGCAAGAACACCATGGCTGAACCCAAGCTTCAAAGTATCATAACTTGGCCATCCGAACTCCAAATCCAGATTTCCAAAGCTCCAACTTGGGTGAAACTGAATGTTCTTCCACATAGAAGCATCAAAAATCCATAAAATCCAACTAAAGTAGATCAAACCATGCAAATCCGAAAATGATTAAAACTTAGATCTACAAAAATCAAAGCTTCAAAATAGAAATTTCCAAGTTCTAAACTAGTATAGATTGAGGAGAAGAACATATTTTGGCAAATAGTTTTGTAAGAATCATTAACAAAATAATGGATCCTTCTCTTGAGCAAGTTGGTACTTGCCTTGGTTGGTAGAGGAAGTAAATGAGAAGAAGTAAATGAGAGGAGAGAGAAGGAGATGAGTTATATATATAGAATTCTTGGACCCATGGGTTCATGATGAACCAAAGGGTTCATGATGGACCATGGGTGAACCAAGAATAGGTTACCCAAATGAGCCAAAACTGTAGGCCCCAAATGCAGAAAATAAATTAGAAAATAATATTTTGTCGAATATTTTTGGGAAATACATGAAGAAATACTGCATAATAAATATCGTATAAATTCAAGGTAAATACAATTATCGGTTTACGTATTAAAATACGTATTCCAGGATTGGGGAGTGACACTTCTACTCCCCCGTACCCCCAATCAATATACAAGGATCCAACCAGGTTATGTTATGATTCCATGTAAGGCCCCCGAAGGGTGGTACATGGATGTCCCATAAATGGGGATTCTAGGAAACCCAATGTATGGGATAAGGATTCAAGGAAGACTCTGTGATCATAAGAGTATATGTCACAAGTAATCAGTGAACCAATGAAGCATAGTGATACGCCATGTAAGTGAAACGCACAGAACATGTAGTACCCGATGCTCCCTAAGGATAACATCTCAAGAAGGGATCCATATAGTATTAATCCGTGTGACCAACGTGCCAGTAACAAGTAAAGTAATTTAATGTAGGAAATAATTCTAAGCAGGATATGAAATAATCAGAGAATATACTCGCCTGATAACCTGAACAGCTGATAAGTATAGGGGGTCCAACTGAAGCCACAGAGTCCTATTTAAAGCAACACAGGTTACAAGGTGTTCAAGTTGTAATAAATGAATCTCTATAATCAATCTACATTATCCTAGGTTCTTTTAAGTCAAATTAACTCTAGGTCAACTCCGGTCAATAATTTAGTCAAACTAGGTCAAGTATTGACTTACAGTTGACTTTGGGTCAACTGGTCAACTCTGGTCAAACAGGGTCAATTCTAGTCTAATATAAAGTGTACTTCGTTATTTGTACGTCGAAACTTACGTCACGCAAATCGAGATAAAAAGATTATCGGTAAAATTGATAATCTTATTATAGTGATCCACGTGTCCATCTTGTCAATTTCAGCGATATGAGATCACTGGAATTGACTGAGCTCAGTTTTGTTGTACTAATCCCGAAATACGAACATTATAAGAATTAATTATTAATTAATTATAAAAAAGGTTAAACTCAGAGAAATTATCAACAAACATTGTCGGACGATGAAATAAACATCGCCAACGTGTCCAAAATGGTCAAATTAGCTAGGATAGCCTATCCAACGGTCCAATTTGGACACAAGAGCAAAAAGGTAATTTCAGGTCAAAACGGTGTCCGTGTCGGAGCCGTTTTGCACCGAAAAACGTGCAAGAAAACAAGTCAATAAAATATAACAAATTATATGTCCACGAAACCAGAATGACGATACGAACCCAACGGTATCTCCAGAATTGGATTCCGTTGACCCGATCTCAATTTGGTCCGTTGACCAGAACTTGGAATTCCGGTTTGCACGGAAATGCGTACCGGAGTCAATGTTCTCAAAACTCAGCAAACTACCTGTCAACGAGTCCAGAATGATGATACGAACTCAACGGTATCTCCGGAATTGGATTCCGATGAGCCGATCTCAAAATGACCCGTTGACCCAGAATGTGGGACCCACTTTGCACCGAAAAACGTGCCAGGGCCCACGTTCTCCAAATCTAACAAATTTTATATGAAAACATGCCAGAACGACGCCACAAGTCTAATGGTGGTGTCAGAAATGAAATCTGGAGTCCCGTGTTCAAAAAAGGAATTTTATAAGTTGGAAATTATGAATTCGGACGGCCAACTTTGGCGTCGAATTCAACCAATCAAACAAGCTCACAATGAAACGAAACTGGAGGGGTAGCAAAAGGGTTATACCAGCTTCGCACCGGAACTGGTAGCACGCCAAACGGAGCTGCGGTGGAGGAGATATAATCTGACGAAGTTGGCCCCGCGAAACTGTCCAAATTTAATACAATTTAAACGGTCAACTTGGTGGCCGGTTTTGATGTATCAAACGATAAAATTAACGGACGAAAATTGACAGGGATGAAGGTGGATATACCGAGATTGTGACGGAGCAAAGAAATCGCCGATCCAACGGTCGAATTTCCGAAAAAATGCGTGCGAAGTTGCTGCGACGGAAGGCGATTTCAGTCTCGTTCCCGAGCTCGTCACGACGGGACGTCGTGCAAAACGCACGAATCGCCTCGACGGCGCATCCCGGAGGACGGTGGCCGTCAGGGGGCTGCACGTCAGAGTTCGCCGGAGGATGGGGGGTGCCCACGGCGGTGCGTGGCCGGCCACGGCGGTGCTGCACCGCCCGTGCGCGCGCACAAGGGGCGCGCCTACACGCGTGCGGCTGTGATGTACGCTGGCCGGGGCTCGTACGGCCTAGCCTGGCCGGCGACGGCACAGCGGGGACGTCCAGCCTGGTCACGGCGACGGTCTGGGCGACGCAGCCACACGACGATGGGGGTGGGGCGGCCGAAATGGTGTAGTGGTGGTTGGTGGTCGCGGTTTGATAGGGGAGAGGAGGAGAGAAGGAGGAGTGGTGGGGAGTGGTCGGCGATGGCTGACGGTGAGGTGGGAGGAGGCTGGGGTCGGCCAGCCAAGGAGGAGGAGGTCGGTTTGTGAAGGGTTCGGGTGATGATGGTGGTGGTGTAGTATTGCTGTTGTTGTTTTAGGTGTGTGGAGAGAATAAGTGAGAGAGAGAAAGAGAGATAATGTTGTGCAATTAATGAGAGAGAGAATGGGAGAAAAGTTCTCCTCATTCTTAGGGCCGGCTGTGTGAGAGTTTGTGTGGGTGTTTGGAATTGAATGGTGATGATTTAATTAAGGGAAAATCAATGGCTACGATGGAAAATAGGTAATTCCAATAGGGATTTAAATCAACAGAATTTTCTAATAAATATAGAAAAATAGGTAGAAGAGTACTTGATATTTTTGGGCAAGAAATATGAGGGTGTCATGATGGAGAATAACATGGAGCTGGGCTGGACTCGGTGGAGCCGGATTGGATCAAAATCAAACATTGTGCAAAAATCGAATTAAAATTAGGAATTGATGATCATGGGTAAAGAAGTAGCACATGGGGATTCCAATAAATGGGACACAAGTGGCAGGCGGGTAGTAGGCTCAATGTGGGCCATGTCCATAGTTGGGGCTGACAGGTTTTGGTCGACAGGGGACCCACAAATCAAGTTGAAAAACGAATGTGACACCGTGGGGTGAAATAAAATCGGATCACGTGTCAGAAAAGTTGTGCAAAGCAAATGGAGCACAAAATGACGTGTCTGAGTGGGACACGAAGGTCATGTGTGACGAGCGTCTCGAGTAGATCATGCATGAGGAGTTGGTTTCAAGAAATTGACTGGTCTTGCGCTCCCAAATTAAAAGTCACGGTAACGTGCTAATAATGATCAAGGAAAAGAGTGGGAAAATCAATTAATAATCAAATGGTCTAATTTGACCCGAAGTTCAACGAAGCAAAAAGAGCACAAGGGAACAAGTTTGAGTGGGACACTATATACCATCATAAAGGTAATCCTGTCCACTCCAAAACTCGTGAAGAAGATTTCCAGAGTTGAACATCCCTGACACTCCAAATATCAAAGGCACGAAAAAGCACACTTAAGGAAAAATCACAGAATATACTATTTATCGAAACCAATCAATCAGAAAATAAAATAAAATAAATAAAAAAATTAACCCGAAATTCAGGGTGCTCACAGCAGCAACATCAAGCCAAACCGAGCTAACAAAGCCCCCAGCCCAGGCCCCAAGCCAGGCCATAACAGGCCCGGCCCACAGTCCACCATCCTCCAAACCGACCCCTGTTCTGTTGCAGCATAGGTTACATATACGTGAGTATATGTATAATCGACAGTTTAAAAACAGAGCAAACACCAAAACCTCAAACCCTAACTCCGTTACACCGCACTACCACAGGCGACCCCGACCCCCAGCGTGTGCACGCCGCCGTACGCCACCCTGCACGATCGTTGGCTGGCGTGGCAGTGCTCCAACGCGCAACAGCAACAGCAACAGCAACAGCAACCGCAGCAGTAACAGCATCCAAGGGAGGCCGCTTCGCGAGGAAATTTTGCAGCGTAGAATGGATCGTTTGTCGACCTAAGACTTCGGGTATGAACACAACTTAACCCTCTCTCAACCCCTTCTATTACAATCGTTTGGTTTTTCCTAGATAAATCGTATTAATTCCTGAAAGTTAAGGAAAAACCTGTTCGAAAAACAGGGTATATACTGTCCAATCACCCAAGTTTGACGATCGATCCCGATCGATCCAATACAATATTTGAAAAACTATTTGAAGACAATTATAGACAACCTGTAGGACTTTACACCCTTTTTGTGGATTCGAAAATCATCGACTACGTGTCGAGAATTCGAATCCCAAAGTTTCCCAAAAACCTGTTTTAAAAACTGGAAAATTGATCCACACGACGTGCGTCCCGCCATTCCGGGCAACGTGGTCGCAAACCAAAGGCATCGAAAGGTGCGTAACGGCTTCGTGGTCGTGTGTGCTTTGGCGGAATTCAAATTGGTCGCGTGTGTGCGACGAATTTGATGTGTATCCGGCAAAATTCACCGTATCGTGCACTTTGCAAATTCTCCAATTACTTCGTACACGCTCGTCAGATCGAGACGAAACTTGTGCCAACAGGACCGTATCATTTTTTTGGTCATGTATGCCAAGTTTGGTCCAATTCTGAGACAGTTGAATCGTACGCCATTTTGCGGGCCCCACGGTCCCACTCAACGGGCGATTTTGTGCACGGCCCGTCGAAATCCAACTTTGGACATACGGTCGGGTTTGTATCGAAAAATCGGATCTGTAGACATATAGTTTGACGAATTTAGAGACCATTGACTCTGGCACGCTTTTCGGTGCAGAGCGGGTCCAACGGCGAACATCGTTTTTGCCCGAAATTATCGTTTTGCCCCTGTGTCCAGAATTGGACTTAAGGACAGGTAATCCTAGCTAATTTGACTATCCTGAGACTGTTGGCATTGTCTGTTTCAGCTTTCGGAGACAGTTGTGATGACTTGGACTTCGTGATTTATCAGTTGACTATATATTTGTTGAATCTGCGTGCAACCTCCAGGCAAGATATCTTGCCTCCCTCTACAGTTTATTTACATGCATATTTCTATTATTATTATACAATTTTACTAGTTGATTATTGACACGAGATTTGTACATCGTGCATGCTAGTATACATATAGTTCTCTAGTTGTTCATGATTTACATGTTTAGTTAATCCATATATCTTTATATGTTATCAGTTAGTTATTACAGTTCTTTGATTGCATGCTTTACTTTAGACAGTGTTTACTGGTTTATTAGTCATGTTTTTTTATCGTTATCATGCTTGACTGGATGTCGTGGTTCTATCGGTTTGGTTCCCTCTCGTACCGTGTCGTGAGTCGTATCGTATCATAGGATGAATAAGTCATATCGGAACTGCTTTACCTCCTTGTCTTGAAATCTTGAAACTAACCTGCGAGTCCACATAGGGACGAGGGTTAGTAGTTAATCTAACTTGCGAGCCCACACCAGGGGCGAGAGTTAGTAAGCTAATCTGCGAGCCCACATTAGGGGCGAGGGTTAGTAGTTAAGCTAACTTGCGAGCCCACACCAGGGGCGAGAGTTAGTAAGCTAGCCTGCGAGTCCACACCAGGGACGAGGGTTAGTAGTTATATGTCCACACCTGCGAGTCTACACTAGGGACGAGGGTGATGCTAGCCTACGAGTCCACACCAGGGACGAGGGTTAGTAGTTATATGTCCACACCTGCGAGTCCACACTAGGGACGAGGGTGATGCTAGCCTGCGAGTCCACACCAAGGACGAGGGTTAGTAGTATATGGTTCACATCTGCGAGTCCACACTAGGGACGAGGGTGACGCTAGCTTGCGAGTACACACTAGGGGCGAGGGCTAGTAGTTGTTCAAACCTGCGAGTCCACACTAGGGGCGAGGGTTTGAGTATTCGATTGGTTGTCCATTGACATCGTGATATCGTGTTCTCTTGTTTTCTCCAGCAGTTCGTTTAGGCGTAGTGGTTCTTCCAGTCGTGTATAGTCGTGCTTTCGTGCTGATTGGTCTTTTTCTATTATTTCCTGTATTTTCTTTATTGCATGATAAACTGCGAGATAGGCATGTTTTTATGTATCTTGTTATGTCCCCTGAGGACCTGATGATCTCTTCAGGGTTAGTGAGTGCATGGAGATAGCTGTTAGTTCTGGATGACGGACGGGATAATACGCTTGCGGGATTCAGGTATCGTATCGCAGTTATTATCAGCTCGTGCTTTCATACTTATCATGAGATATCATATTTTCTGATTCAGTTTAGACTCTTGTTACTTTATTAGAGTCAATCGGACATATATGCTAGTGAGCTGCAGACCACGACCATACTTGCTCATTCTTGATTATTATTTTATTGTGGATTGAGATATAGATTTGTTTGCCATGATTTTGCAGTTTACCTTAGCCGTGACAACGTTTACGTATTCGAGTCGGGCTGGAGTCCGCTTGATGCGTAGCTGGCTTGCTCACGTTCTCGCGTCCGAAAAGCGGGTGTGGGTCGTGACATACAAAAATACTCATGTTCCTGAAAACTGGGGGTGACAAATCTATCCACCTTAAAAAAATTTGTCCTCGAAATTAAAACAAAGCAATCACAGAAAAACACACGCAGAAAACAATCCCTCTCGAATACTTCCAAAGAAAAAAAAATTCAGCAAAATAAAAATCTCTTAAGACACAACAACACTTGCAAATAAAAACTGTTACGTGTCCGACACGGACACGAAACCATCACAAAATCTTACCTATCAAAAGCCAAATCAACAATCACCAATACAAAATATCAAAATAAATCAAACAGGTCCAATGACCAAATACCCTTGGACTAGAAATGATACTGAAAATATCCTAATCATATGGTTAGGATCTAGGTCAAACAGTCTCTAAGGTTTCACTAGCAAAACATTAAAATCACAAATCATGGCTTAAAAATTTAAAATGATTAAAATCTCCAAAATCAAAGCATAATTTTAAATGATAATAATTAAATGACTAAAACTACAAAATTTAAAATCACTCTCAATTAGAAACCTGGTGCTACAAGTCTATCCACCTTAAAAAATTTCATTCTCAAAAATTAAAACAAAATAAACACAGAAAAATCATGCAGTTCGACAATCATATGCGTCTGTCCAGAATCATGATACTCTGAATCTCCGTCATGCTAGTGAGCAAGGCTACGATAATCACAGAGTCCTTGACTAAGGTACATACCTCTGGAATTATGGTATTTAAAATTTTCGCATTGTCGTATGCTTGGCAACGAAAACCTTAAATTCCCACACCCTAGAAATACATCCGTAATCCGACTATATGTCCTCACTATGCCTGTTAGCATGACCCTAGAGGATTCTAAATCTCATAATCAAGGCAACCTAGCCCATACGACTTATCTCAGGAGAAAATCATATCACAAGAACAAAAATTTCATCAACCAATCAAGGTACAGATGGAATCGAATTTCAAACAGTTATAAGGAGGCAAATACGAAAATGAGATCGAAAGATTGGAACCTGCACTCTGCCCAACTGCTGCCTAACTGCGAGTAATCGCCATCCTGAGGACGAATTGAACCCAAGAGATCAATATGGCACAAGATAAGATATTATCAAAGGAGGACAATTGAATTCAAATACAAGAAGAGTTGTCATGGTAATCAAAAGATCAGAATTTTCCTAAAATGTGATTGAGTAACTCCTATCATATTCTAGATCCTATGTCCTAGTCGCAGGCTCGTAATTAGTACTCTAAGTCGAGCACCATTACGAGATCGCACTAATTGCGATACTGACCTGCATGGGCCGCCACAAAAATGTGTCACGACCCGCACCCTATTTAGGGGCACGAGAACGTGGGTACGTCTAGTCTACGCCGCAGTGTCGGCGGTAGAACGCTGTATAGGTCCTCTATAACATCTAACATCTAATAACAAGATATATAAACCTGTCATCTCCGCACGGAGGTATAATATAACATCTCAACTCTATATCTCAATCACAAGTCTAGGAAAGATAGAGCACGATATGAAATTAGATAAAAGAAAGAAACTGAATATAAATAGAGTTATCACACCACACAAAGTAGATGTTTAACACAAATAAATACAAGTCCTGAAATATAACTAAGTCTTAACTAACAATCGAAACAATCCAATGCAAATTGAAAACTAAAAATATTAGACTAGAGTAAGCACCCTCTACTGAGCTAGATGCTCCTCGGGCTCCTGTGTGTCACCCTCATGTGCCCCATAGAAGGTAGGGTAGTCACCATCATCATCTGTAATATTTTCAACAGGTCCAGTCAGGACAGGAACTAGTACAAAATCTCAAACAATAGTTCTAGTTATACGATATTGAAAATGTAGCAGTAGATAGAGAGAATATACTAGGTAAAGTAGAGCGTACATGTATCCTGGCAGAGTATATCAAAACTGTAATGAGATAAGGCAAGAAAATAATGTATAACATGTACGAAATCTGGAACTGCTATCTATGTGAGTTTAGCACTAGTTTCAACATGTGATCGACTTAGAACTTGATACAATGTTTGGCCTGGCTAATTATACGTGAGTGTATGATTAACACTATACAATGAGGATACTATAGTGATACAATGATGATACAATATAATACTATGGGGTATTGATCACATATCTACGCTAACACCCCCATCCCTGACTAATATAGTAGATCCAGTCATGACACGTATTCTCTAAGGAGGTCGCGAGCCTACTCAGAAATCGTATCTATACAATAAACAATAAACAATGAAGACTTGCCCAGTGTATACCATATATAAGAGGAATAACATCTTATGACGGGATCCAGACAATACCAATCCGTGTGCACCATGTGTCAAGAGAACAAGGATATCTACACTAAATACTAGAAACAAAGACGATATCATAAAACAAAAATATTATCAGAGAATGTACTCGCCTGTGGTCCTGAGCTGATAAGGTAAACAGACGCTCAGAGTAATCACAGACCTAAAGATGAGATACTACAAGTCAAAACATGGTTTAATAATGAAAGGAAAGCTAATCGAGTCATGATATGCAAATCTAAGTCAAAACTAGGTCAAACTAAGTCACACCAAGCTAAACTAGGTCACACTAGGTCAACCAAGGTCAAACAAGGTCACAGGAAGTCAATCCAAGTCAAACTAGTCAATCTGGGTCAAAGGTTGACTTACAGTTGACTTTTGGTTAAAAAGTCAACCCTGGTCAACACTGAGTCAACCCTGGGTCAACCCTAGGTCAAACAAGTCAAATGTTGACTAACAGCTGATTTTCAGTCAACTGGTCAACTCTGGTTTGGTTTCGGTCAATTCTAAGTCAAGTGTTGACTTGAAGTTGACTTTCAGTCAAAAAGTCAACTCTTGGTCAACGAAGATCAAGATTAGTCTAAACTACCCTTATCTAGTCATTACCTACCAAGACAACCTATTTCTAACTCCATCTTAACAATCAAAACCCCAAACTTAGACTTACCCCAATACCTTACCTTTATCCTTTACAAGGTATTCCCAATACCTTGCCCCAATACCAAGGTAACACATCTATACCTTGGTAGACTAACCTAGGCTTCTTAGGGTAGCTAGACACTAACCTATCTAGGATTTACCAACCAAGAAATCTAGGGTTCTAGGACATCTAGTCCATCTTATCTCCCATGTTGGCCATCCCAACATTACCTTAAGTATCGTCATGATACGCTATGGTATCTTGAGATACCACACCCTACTCTTTACCAACCTTCCTAGTTCACTCTCCTACACTCTCCTAGTGTCTAGGTTAGTCCTCTCTACTAGTCCACTAGGATACTAACTTAGTTAGGGCACTAACTTAATTAACAACTATCTAATACCAATTCTAACTAGCCTACAACATCATACTAACATTTACCCTTCTAACCTATCAACACCCACAAACTAACACTCAACCTACTCTCACAAAACATTCATACAAGGACTGAATTGTGTGGGTGAAATGGAAATGGAATGGATGAATGGATTGGTGGTTGGTGGCTCAAATGAAAGGAAATGAATTTGTGAATGAATGAATGGATGGAAAATAGGAAATGAATGAATGTGAAGTGGGATGAAATGAATGAATTTGTGGAATGGAAGTGGATGAATTGAATGAATGGATGCATGAATGTTGTATGTAGAATGAATGGAAGAATTGAAGGAAGAATGAATGGAAGATTGGGGGAATAAAAGACTGCTTATGGGCTGATTTTGAAAGTGATATAGGGACCTATATATGGCTGTCAAGTGGGCTGAATATGTGTGAAAACATGGAGCTTATATGTGGGGTTAAGGGGGCCAATGTAGGGACTGATATGGCTGTGATTACATGGCTTATATGTGGCTGAAATGGGCTGTTAATAGGCTGAATTTGGACAGGTTTTAGGGGCCAAGTGGTTGTCCAAATGGGGCTCATATGGCTGTCCATATTGGACTGATTTATGGGGTGTTAAGGCTGCTAACATGGCTGCTAAATGGGGCTATTTCTGGACAGATTTGGGGGTCCCAATTATGCTGTCAAGTGGCTGAATGTAGGTGGATTGGTGGCTGTCCTATAGGCTGAATTGAAGGGCCAAATGGATGGAAGAATGGGTGTATGAATGGCTGCCAAGGGGGGCTGATTTGGTGTGTATATTAGGGGTTAAGATGGGCTGCTATGGACTGAATAGTGGCTGTCCTCCTCCCCCTCACTGCTGCAACAGCAGCTGCTACTACTGCTGTCCATGGGGGCTGTCCCCCTCCCCATTCCTTCACCTATCTCACTCTCTAAAAGCTCCACACACACACTCAAACTTATATATATACACACCCACACTCACATATATATACATATGCACACACACACACACACACACACACACACACACACACACACACACACACACACACACACACACACACACCCACACCGATATATATATACATATGCACACACACACATACATATATACATGTATACACACACACATATACATATATATAGATACATAGATATAGACACACAAACACAATTATATATATAAAAAGACTCTCACACACACACACACACATGGATACATACACATATATATTTATATATGGACACACACACACATATATTCCTAAACGACCCAAAACCTTATCCGAATACCCAAATCTTACAATTCTACCCTCTAGGGCCTAGACACGTGCCCCACACAAGAAATCTAACTCGTGCACGCGAGCGAAAACGAAAAACGAGGCCCGAATGGCCAAATGGCCATTCTGGCGACTCCGGGGTGTCCGATTCACGATACCGCATGATACGGACACCAAACCTATCCGGATTCGACCTAAACTCTACCTACAGTTCTAAATAATGATTAGAACCTATTCTAAGTACTAACTTGTTAATTCTAGTGTCGGTGCAAAAAGTCACCCGTGTGTTGGAACCCGAAAACCCCGAAAAAGCCTATTTTTGTGATTTCTCGCAAAACGACCCCACGTATCCAAATATGGACACGTACCTAGCCTCATCTCACCCAAACTAATGGGTAACACCCAAACATGTCAATTTAGGGTTTTTCCCAAAATTGGCACTAAACCTAGCCCGAAAGTCCCGAATTGAGTCCAATGGATTCCAAACCTCTTCTAATAGGTTTTCCTACGTCTCGGATATCCTCTAATATACAAATAATATTAATTAGGAGTAATTACAAGAGTTAGAGTTAGGGTTTACCTCTTGGGAGTTGGAATCCCAAGAAAAAGCCCTAAAATTGGTTCTTTTGGGGTCAAGAGCCAAATCTAAGCTTCCAACCCCTCCATGCTAGGTTCTACCTAGATAAAAATTACAAATAAGAGATAAACAAGGGTTAGCACCAAGATTAGAGAGAGATCTAGTGTATGGAAGAGAATTAGAAGAGATTTGACTTACTTTGGAGCTTAAAATCCAAAGGAAAAAGAAAAGGGTCTTTATAGAATGAGAGAAAGGAGAAGAGAGAGAGAGAGTTTTTTTCTTGAAATGGGAAGAAGAGAGGGAGTGTTGCTGCTGGCCGGCCACATTTTAGAGGGTTGGGGGCATTTCCAAGTCAAAGAAAAGAGTGGTTTTGAGTTGGGGTCAAAATGGTAACTTGAAAACTCCAAATTTCGAGTTCTAAATCTAATTCTAATCCCTAATCCCACTAAAATCAAATGGGATTAGTCAAATATAAATATCTGGGTTTGGTCATGACAAGTTGGTCGGTTCCATTTGGGTCCCGATCAGAGTCTAAGCTACCCCGGGTCCCCGATACAAGTCGGAATGAGCTGAAATTCGAACCCGACTCAAATAACCCTAAAACAATATCATGAATAATAAAATAAATTTCAAAAATATTCAAAAATACAAAATGACACAAATACCCTGTTCCTGGAAACTGGGGGTGACACGATCCTTCGAGTAGACGAGGATGTCGTCGATGAAGACTACTACGAATTTGTCAACGAACGGACGGAACACTCGATTCATTAGATCCATGAAGGCGGCAGGGGCGTTTGTCAGACCGAACGGCATTACCAAGAACTCGTAGTGGTCGTAACGAGTGCGGAAGGCAGACTTCGGCACGTCATCTGGCTTGACTTTGAGTTGGTGATAACTTGATCGCAGATCAATCTTCGAAAACACCGTTGCACCTTGGAGCTGGTCGAACAAGTCATCGATGCGGGGCAGAGGATATTTGTTCCAGACGGTGGCCTTATTCAATTTGCGATAGTCGATACAGAGCCGCATCGATCCATCCTTCTTTTTCACAAATAGCTCGGGCGCACCCCATGGCGAGACACTCGGACGGATAAACCCTCTGTCGAGTAATTCCTGTAGTTGTGCCTTCAGTTCTTTTAATTCTGCAGGTACATGCTTAGTATGCCCTCATTAGCTTTAGATATTATTAAGTTTAGCTTTTATTTGATTGACCTTTGAACAATGACCATTCCAAGACTTACCCTAACAATTGTTATTAGATTGCCATAGAAGACTGCTTGCATATATTACTATATTTATGTATAAACTTGTGTGTTTGATTTTTGAGGAAAAAACTATTTTAAGGGGAGATAGGTTGTAGCATCCACTACCAAAATTTCTATTTTGATTAGTGATTAAGTGGATAAATAACACTAGGGATTTTTGGGATTTTTTTTGTTAATTCTTAGGTAATTTTTATTATAGTATTATTATTATTTTGAAAGACTTTTAGATTTTGTGAGGGCACACGAGCTTATGTTAGAGGCCAGATAGTTTACTATGGTTCTAGAAGGTCAAATATATTTTCTATAAATTTTTGGTAATTTTTTGGAATTTTTAGATAATTAAATATAGAAAAAACCTATTTTCTAGGACTTCTAGAATTTACTGTGCAAGCCTATGAGCAAATATTGACCCCAAATATTTTTATAGGGTTCATTATGTTATTTTATATTTTCTAGAATTTTTTATAATTTTCTAAGAATTTTTAGTATTTATTATAATTTTCTGTAAGTAAAACTGCTTTAAAACTGTTTTCTGTAAATTAAAATCTTATTTCCCTAATTAATTACCCAATCAGGAAACAACCCGGCCCACCTGCCATTCTCTGCAGGGTTGGAGAGCGAGCCCGCCCGTCAGTGACTCAGATCCTTGGGTGCGCGCTAGACTCGGTCTCCGAGTCGGAGTTGGAGCCGAGCCGCTCCGAATTGGAGTCGGACTCGGGTTGAGCCGAGCCGGCTTCACCTCAACCGCTCAATCAGAGCGGAAGGCCGTGGATAGAGGCCACGTGGCCCAAAACTGAGCCGCAGCTCGCTGCCCTTTCTCTCTATATATATATAGTATATTATAACCTAATTATTATTCCCAGCCGTATTATAAGAAATTCAGGAGAGAGAGAGAGAGAGAGAGTGGGGTTTGATCTAGGGAACCTTCAACTTTTCGAAGTGATTGCTGCCAAACCAGAAGAGCTTTTCACGCATCTTTTTTATTGGAAGCGTATTGAGGTATATTTCCTGAATATCTAATTTATTTTCGTAATTTTTGAACTGAATTTCTGGGAAATTCGTAGAGTTATAGTTGTCCAAAATTTGACACGTTTCGGTGTTTTCGAGATTTTAGGAGAACCAGAAATCCGAATCACGAACCGTTTGAAGTTTCGAAAAGCTAACACAGAGCTCTACTGTTTGCCATTAAAATTGTTTGATTGTAAATCTTAATACAAACAGAACAGTATTACAATATAGGACTTAGATGTAGTCCTAGGAGTACACTTTTGTTTAATCTGGGTCCCTTGTGCCGATGGAGCGAGTGGTAATGCGTTGACTCCGTTGACGAGCTGACGATGGTTATCGGTTCTCTGAAGGCTTGGATTGCTCTGGGTGCTGGAGCTTGCTGAGAGGAGGAAGACGTTGAGTGTCTGTATCTGCCTCTCTGGTGATGTGTTCGTTGTCTGTATTGTGCGTAGGTGAGAAGGAAATGACCCCTCTATTTATAGCTGGGCAGGTTGGCTGCTCATGCGCGCATATGTAGGATGCGCCGGTGTGTGGGGACGCCACGTGAAGATTACTGATGGAGGCACATGGATGATGCGCCCTGATCAAGGGGTTAAATTCTTCATACCGCTGTTGTGAGCCGGCACGTAGCAGAGGAGAAGATCTTTCCGTTGCTGAAATCTTGGATGAGTTGAGTCAAAGGACACGTGTCGTCGACTCATGGCTCAGAGATCTCGGATTTGATGGAGGGGATGATTTGGTGGGATGCGCCTTAGATTGGGCACATGAGGAGACTTTGGCTCGTAACCTTTAGGAGTCACGAACCATTCTGGGCGCATGGCTTTTGAGGCGCATGCAAGCGACTTTCCTTTTGTCTTTTGGGATCAGAGAGCGGTCTGGGGCGCATGGCTTTTGAGGCGCATGTAAAGCTTCAATTGGAGACTCTTCTTCGGTCTTTAGGATCAGTGAAGAGTCTGAGGCGCATGGTTTTTGAGGCGCATACGGATGGTTGGGTGGCCACGTGGCAGAAGCCGTCGGAGTAAAGTCATGATGATGCTGACGTTGCCGACGCTTCATTTTCTAAAAAAGCTGTCAACTGTTCAGACTTTGGGAGGTGTGCTGCCAACTCTGTCAGTTCAGCATTTAATGTTGGTGACATTCGATAGACAGCTGAATGGGCGCGTTGGTTGATGTTCCACTGGGTATGGGGACGTATGGGGGCGCATCCTCTGTGATGCGCTTGGTACTGGAGGGCGCATCTGTGTTGATGCGCTTCATGTCGAAGGGGTGTGATGCGCTGTCCAGCCGGCGCATCCAACACGTCTTTAATGATGCGGCTGTTTCGCTTCTCGAGTGCTTTAAATAGCCGTTTGGCTGAATTCGAGGCGTCCGGTTCATCCATTTAATGCAAGTTCATTGCACGGAATTCGGAGAGCCATCCACTTGGCGCGTGGGTTTGATCTGCCCGGCCTATAAATAGTGGCATGGAGAGAAGGTTTGTGTCACGACCCGGTCCCCAAATACTTGGGTCGAATCGGATCATGCCCAGCCTGCACCGTTGATGAGACGGCGGCAGTAAGCTGTAATCCATGTGCAGGTCATTCAACAACATTTAAGACTAAAATTGCCACAATAACATTTATTCGATAATAAAAACTTGTCCAGTACAAAAGTTTAAAGACCATAAACTGAAGTAAATCTAACTAACACCAACAGCATCTAAGGAGACGCCGTGCCATCATCGTCAGGTAGTACCGCCGGGTACAAGTCAGGATTGTTGAACAATAGCTCTGAGTCCTCAGATACTCTGGAATAGGTCATCCTCAGTGTAACCTAAAAATGTTGGTCTCCAGTTAGGAGGGAGCAAAGTACAATTATGAAAATCTACAATTCAACTAATAATTAGCAATTTGCAATTATAAACAATTTAGAAATGCAATATTTTCCAACAGTTCTACAATTGAAAACATGTGATTTGAGTAAGTAACGACTATGACCGGTTTGGGATGATTCACTGATATGGTCCGGCCTATCCCCGTGTGTGAGAGGGGTAAGCTCGTACAATTAGATTCAATTAGATTCAATGAGGGGTATTGGTCATAGACGCTACACTACTCCCCCAATATCCCGAGTCAATTAGATTCAATGAGGCAATGAGACAATAACAATCAATACTCTAGGAGAGAGTTCCGTGTAGAAATGTGGTTTAAGCATGCAAGATTACTATTACTAATTAAATTGCAAACAATCACAACTGTACTTGCATTAAACTTGATCAAACTGGAGAGTCGGTACTTCGGGATTAACAGTCAGAAACCTCCTCGAACCCTACATTCCGGAAACTTATTTCAGAAGCAATCACAAGTTATCTAGTTACAAT
This sequence comes from Iris pallida, assembly GCA_029216955.1. Classification (NCBI taxonomy): domain Eukaryota; kingdom Viridiplantae; phylum Streptophyta; class Magnoliopsida; order Asparagales; family Iridaceae; genus Iris; species Iris pallida. The sequence goes on along the minus strand of JANAVB010006596.1, from coordinate 3,762,388 downwards.
CTCTATTTGTCTTTCCTAGTCAATTTTAGTTAACCACAACGTTTACTAGTGCGTTGTTTTAGAAAGTCAAAATTACTTTGGTTTTTCGAGAAAACTTGTATTTTATCAAATTACGTACAAAACTTAGTATTTATCTATTTATTGGAAAACTTTGACGTTCTACAATTATATATAAAAATATATTTTCTTTTACTTAAAGATGAGGAAATCATGAGTTATTTAATTTAATAGTATTTTAATTGTTCCTACGCGTACCACAATCCCAGAAAATAAAGTAAAAATGCTACACTACAATATTACAGACCACTTAATAGAAACTGGGCTTATGCCCTTACAAATTTAATTATAAATTTAAATAAGAGAAAACAGGTTAGTCCCGAAATTATCTACAATTAATAATAATAATAAAACTAACAATTAAATTAAAATAATAGGTGTCTCAGACTCTGGTCCATTTGTCAAACTCAGCTACTCTGCCTCAACGTCCGGACGGACCGGTGCGTTTGCATTTCACTGGGGCCCATTGACCGGTAAGGTTGTCGCCCAAATAATAATATTATCACTAAAAATCATTTCAAAAATCATTTTATAATTTTACAAAAAGTTCGGCAGCACTCCCTCTATTTTTGGTCAACCCAAAAACTGGAAAATGCTTCCAAGATTCCTGTAAAACAGTCCCAAACCAGGGATATATATATATACCATAAAATAGTCTTTTTCCAAAGCCAATCCAGCATTCCGAAATGAGAACGGAATTTTCCGAAAACCCGAAATATATCAAATACCATTTCTTTCCAAAAGAAATAAGCTACAGTAAACATTTCTGAACTCATCGGAAATTTGAATTAATACACAGAACCCAGAGAACAAAATTCTCCAAACCAATTTTTTTATGTTAAAATTTTAAACTCCAATTTATTCCCGAAAACTTCTCGAAAAACCCGAGAATTCAAACACAGAAACTTTTCCGAGTTAGTTCTCGAAATCCCGAGAACATTCACAGAAAAAATCTGAATTTATTTTATTTCAGAAAATCACAGAACAGCAACAATTTCTGAAGAATTTCGGAAAGCAAATTGGTAACGTAATTATTACATTGCCGAAAAAACCGAGTTCCCGAAGGAATCGGGGACCAGATTTCATCACTGACAGAGGAATTAAATTCGAGGTTAGAGTTTACCCAAACCAAAGGTGCAACGAAATCCCGAAATGAAGCTCGGAACCGAAATGCTCGGGAACGGAATCCGACAGAGCACACGGCCACGCGGGTCAGCACCGAGAAGCAACCAGGGGCGAACGGGGGCGAACGCCGGCGATCGGACGGCCGGAGTGGCGTCGGGGGCGGCGGCCTCGGGATCGGGGTCGGGCACCGGTCGGGTCGCCGACGGTGGATCCGGAGCTCGGGTCGCCGGAAAATGGTGAGTTTGGGAGAAATTTGGGGAAAGTGATGGTGATGGAGGATGGAGAGGGAGAAGCTATATATAGGGAAAATTGGGTTGGGAGTTACCAATTTAGGGAGAGGGAGGAGTCTCAGCCATAATGGCCGGCGGCCAGGGGAGGGGAAAAGCCATCGGTTGAGTCCAGGGAGAAGAGCCGATAAGCCTTCGGTTTGGGAAAAACCCAAAGCTCCCAACAGAAAGTTAAAGCTTCTCTCTTTCCTAACTAAAGAAAGCCATTCATTAGCTTAAGAAATAATACCCATGCATTGGCTGTAGGAAACCTTAATGGTTTGGTTGGAAAGTTTTGGACTTTATATTAAAAAGTTTGCATTGGCCCAAAGGAAATGAGCTGTGGGTTTGGCCTAAGGGCTT